>JAWQRJ010004506.1:0-10983 GCA_033557515.1 Diorygopyx duplodentatus
CGCGCAATCACACTTAAACAGGGAGGCGTCGCTCCCATACGACCCGAGCGCCATCGCACGGTGCATTAGGGAACTGATAATGCAGGAAAATTGACATTTTGTGAAAATAATTAATTTGCACGCGGTAATTGTCATCCGTCCGGTTGAGTTTAATGATTTAATAATAATAATTGGTGGGATAATTTTCAAAATAGAGAGTGATGTTCCACGGAGTGGAAATCATAGCTGTCAAGGACGAGCAACAATTTAACAGTTGTACAAGTTACACACACTATGGAATAAAATGACTTTGAAACTTCGCCTTAATATTTTATTACTCATAATACTTATGATGCACACTTACTCTTTGATTGGCACGAATTATCCCTTCTATTTATCATTTGTTACCTGAGCGATTTATCTTAACTCATTCTAAATGATTCTATTAATAACGACAAAAGAATGGATTTGAAGAAGTCTGTCAAATTTCTAGAAACACACTTTGAGTTTGATTTTAAAATTTTCAAAACGATCAAGTTAACTAAAGCAAAAATCTCAAATAAAGAGTGCATATTTTTAAAAGCAGACAAAAGTTGCAGGCACCGTTTTATTACATAAAATATATTACATAAACACAAGAATTCATGAAAGAAAATAACTATGAAAAAATCCAATTGAAACTATAAATTAATAAAACTCAAGATATAATTAAGAAAACAAAAATCACTATAGACGAAATGAAAGATCCTAGAACATACAACCTTTTACCAATAAATTTGTCCATTCCTCAGTTATTCTCTTTGCCAAAAATCCACAAAGAAAACTGCCCCATAAAATCCAAAACAGCACATTACACATCTAATATTAAAGTCTCTTCTCAATGTATTTCAAACTCTAAACTACTTCCTAAAATATTCAGATAAAAACAGCACTCATTTCATATCCACCATAAAGTAAACATCCGTAAAAATCTAAAGTTATCCTATAAATATAATGTTATCCTTTGATATGAACAATCTATATACCAATATTCCAATCGAAAATGTCTTAAAACTATCGAAACATGTTTTCATTAATCACTTCAGCGACAGTATAATACGATAGAAAACCTTTCTAGCCTACTAGAACACGTGCTTATCCAAAAATATTGCACGTTTAATAACAAAGTTTATAAAATAAAAAAGGGTTACCAATGAGCAAGCCAATATCAAGCATATTACCTGATATTTTCCTACACCATATTGAAAAAAATTACATAATAAATCCAAATAACCCTCATATCGGGATAATTGTAAAATGGCAACGATATACACATTTTTGATTTAGATTGCAAATGCCCCGAGCGGGATTTGAACCCGCGACTGCTTCCTCTCTACCGAAGCGCACTTACCAACTGAGCTTCCAATCTATTATAGATATATTCATTTTCATTCAATTTCGTTCACCATTTTCCCAATTTATTTCGTTTAAAAATTGCAGCCTATTGGCTCTAATATAGAAAGCTACATAGAGAGCCCACATACAACCTCATTATCAAACCTAATAACTCCTCCCACCCAACTTCCCAAACAGCTTCAGCCTTTGAATGCGTCATCGACAGGGCCATTAAATACCTCCATCATAAAACTGCAAAAGATAAGGAAGTTAATTACATAAAGAACTTGACCCTTAATAATGGATACGCAACAACGTATATTGAGAATCTAGCAATCCAATATATATCTAACAATCCAACATATATTAAAAATCACAATAAAACATTGTCCTCTTTCACGTAACAACACTCCAACTAATAAAAGATGAATTTGCTAATTCCAATTTATAAATCTATGACCTTTAATTCATTTAATTTGAAAGGAAGAAACATATTAAAACGATATAAAATAATTCCAGTCTTTAAATATCGAAACAAATTATTTAAAAAAAATTTAAATTCTAAACCTTCTAATCATTCAATAATATAATTTACGCAAAGACTATCAGAACTGTAATGAAACAAATATAGGACAAACTGGAAGACTGGTCTCAAAAGAATACTCGAACACAAAACAAGATACAACCCCACTCTTCATAAACATAAACGTGAAACGGGACATAACCTAGATTTTGATATTAGTATATTACACAATGTTGAAAAAGCATAAAAAATAAACATATAAACAACTTGAAATAGATAAAAGATAGGAAGGCAAAAATTTACTGATAAAGTTTGTCCCAAATTCGATGCTCCGATGCTGTCTTTAGCTCTTACCATTGGTATCTTTGAAACGGTAAGAGCTAAAGACTCGGTTAAATGGGACAGTATGGGGGTGTTTATTTAAGCTGTTCAGACCTTCCTTTGTTTCCAAAAAAATGCATCGCCTACTAGATATCCTAAAAAAACTGAAAATTGTCATTTTCTTTAAATGTGAATATTTTCCATATTCATATGGTATCAAAAAAAAATCGAGGAAAAAAGATGTAGATATCAAAACATTCTGTAGAAAATATTATAAAAATATTTTTTATC
The DNA here is from genome assembly GCA_033557515.1 of Diorygopyx duplodentatus. Classification (NCBI taxonomy): domain Eukaryota; kingdom Metazoa; phylum Arthropoda; class Insecta; order Coleoptera; family Scarabaeidae; genus Diorygopyx; species Diorygopyx duplodentatus. Next base: position 2,489 of record JAWQRJ010004506.1, read on the forward strand.
TTGTACCAGTTTCGAGGTTGACCCAAGGTTGTATTTTTTTAAATAGAAACCATAGTCGATTTTGACATTATTAAATTACTTGATTTCTTCCCTTTCCAACGATATAAGATTCGAGGATTTATCTTTCATAGTTTATTAGAGATATGAACAAAAATCATATACCACACATATTTTCACCCACATTACACTATCCATGATTGAAAAAAAAGGACTACACATCTGGCAATAATATTGTTAAACCACTCTCGTATAATAAGTTGTAGTTGTATTCTACATTGACAATGGCATTTTCAGACTATGAAAAAATCGCATGTGTTTGTTACCTACATAAGATGCAATCGAAATTCAACTGGCAGTAAATGAATATTTAAATTTATACCCCGACAGAAAGCAGCCTCATAGCTTTGTTTCGCCGACTCGAGTAAAATCTACAAGAAGGTGGCTGCTTTACTGCAGTCCGTTCTGCAACATACCAAAAAGAAAATTGGGCTATATAAAAAATGTGGTATACGGAATCAGTTATAATAGTATTAATAATTTGCAACAAAGTGCTATACAGGCTTTTAACTCCGTTAGTGTTCGTCAATTAATGAATTGTAGAAAAAGTGTCGATAAGCGTGTTACCAAATGTTTAGAAGTAAACGACCGCCATAGTGAACATCTTTTGTAGGAAAATTTTGGTTTATTGTTATCGTGTTTATTTTTACCACGTTTATTGTTACCATGTTTATTGTTACTATGTTTATTGTTATCATGTTTACTGTTACCATGTTTACTGTTACCATGTTTATTGCTTGCATGCTCATTGTTACCATGTTTATTGCTTCCATGTTTTTTATTACTTCCATTATTTTTTTTTGAATTTATTGACGTACTAAATTTAAGGAAAACTGTTTTTTTCAGAAAATCTTGTTTCTCTATATCTACTAAAGCACAAAAGATAATAAATACTAGATATGCAGTCTTTTATTTTCAAAAGAAAACATTTTCTTAATCATTGATTGTGTGATGTGGACTAAAATCTGTGTGGAACCTTATATAGTTGCAAAGGGAAAAAATTAAGTAATTTACTAATCTCAAATTAAAAAAAGTACAACTTTGGGTCACATCTCGAAACAGGTACAAAGGATAGGTAAAAAATATTTTTATAATCTATCCTACAAACTGTTTTGATATCTGCAACTTTTTCCCTCGAAATTTTTTGATACGATAAATAATATGAAAAATATTCACAAATGACAATTTTCAGTTTTTCAGGATATCTATAGACGATGCATTTTTTTTTGGAAAAAAAAAAGAAGGCCTGAACAGCTTAGATAAACACGAAGATGGTGTAAAACCGAAACTGGTCCTGTTATAAATAATTAAGCAAGGAAAAGAAGTTTTTTAGCAGCGTTCTTTTATTCTTAAACAATACTAAATGCTAAATGTTACTATTCCGTATAGTCTTCCATTTTAAATTGTTTAACTCTGTTTGACAGTAAGTATTCCCGGACTTAATTTAATTTATTACGTTGAGATAAAATAACATCGATTTAAATATGTAAAAACTAGTTTCTAGATTACGTGATTTTAATTTTGTTTTTCTTAATATCTAGATACACCTGAAGATGGTGTAAAACCGAAACTGGTCCTGTTATAAATAATTAAGCAAGTAAAAGAAGTTTTTTAGCAGGGTTCTTTTATTCTTAAACAATACTCACATATCTTTCATAAACTTATAACCAGAGAAGTAGCATCAAAATTTACACACGGTAAGAAAAAGTCGTGTGAGATATATGACAATTTAACCTTAAATTTGGGAGGCTTTCAATATTTTCACTACCTCTAACCGGTATTTTTTCTAAATTGTTGAATTGAATTATTTAATTGAAACTTTTTAACGAAGTGTTTCGTTAAAAAGTTTCCAATATCAAGTATATGCGTATTAAAATCGAAATTATCTTTTTAATATCTCGAAAACTAATATCACGTAAATATGTATTTTATTATTAAACGCAATCTACGAATACAAATTACCTATAAACGCATAATCGAAAAAAGTCAGATCATTTTTTGTCACTGAAAATGATCTAGATTAAAGCAATTAGTAATACATACCTGCTGCTAAATTTCATTAAATACATATTAACATACTTAATTTCATTTAATAAAGTAATTATAGTTCACTAACAAATTTATTTTGGCTTCAATTGTTTTACTATAATAGTTTCTAAATTAAATAATTTTTTTTAATTAAAAGTATTTGTTATAATTATGTTTGACGAATATTATACTCCCTCCGTCCGAAAATAAGAGTTCCATTTTAATACACATTTCTGTATTGGGACTCGGACGGAGGGAATATTTATAAAAAGTTAGGAACTACATTATTGATAATGTAGTTCCTAATACTTATTAGGAAATAGATTATCTTTTTCATAAACAATATTTTTGGTGCAGAAATAGGTATTAAACAAAACTTTGTATTTTACATGCTTAAAAGAAGATGTTGCAATGCGCAACCAGTGTGATTTAAATTAATTGTATAGATCAATAAGATAAGTTGTAAGTAATGACCTTATGTGTCATAACAACCATAAACTGTGAGGTAGTACTAAAGTATGTAATTTGCTAATGGACTGCTAATGAAAACTGATGTATGGAGTGTCATTTGAAAATCTTAATGGTACATTTCAAATTAACAGCACATGAGCGCATTGACACTAAAAATAAAACGTTATTATCATTTATCTTCAAAGCAATTAAGATGCGTCGTGTTACTTATTAAGATGGTGTACATATCAATTAGTTACATATCATTAAGTAGTTAGTAACTTATTTTAGTTATAGTTCATCCACTTGCAATGTACACTTATTATTATTTTATGATTTGTAAGGTACATTAGCAGGTTTGTTAAACAAGTATTGAACAAGTTATGAAAAAATTCAAAAAAAAACTGTTTAGTGCATACGTAACTTCAAAAATGTATACGCAGATTGTGAATTACCGAAAACTCGATATCAATAATCTGTCTAAAAAAATAGCAAGCAACCATTTCCAATTTAATAACAGCTATTAAATCATTTACACCTCATAACGTGCCTATCGGTTCAGACCACCTTTAACTCTCTCATTGCAACATCGCGCGAAAATTCTATTTCTATAACAATCCCCTTATAATAAAACGCAGGTATTGTAAGTCATCGAAGTGTTATTAATCAAATTGCCCTCAACTATTCATAGTAAGTGGTACGACCTTTAAACGGTAACATTGAGACCGGAGTGGTACAGGTACGGGATGCTTCTCGATATTTCACAACCAGAAATTCTAACGCATAATTTCGTTGACATTGATTTTTATGCTACATTCATCGGAGCGATTTCCCCTTGCGGTTTCCCATGAAGATCTGCTGGAGCCTTGAGTCCGCGCATTAATCTCTAATTCATCGCGGCTTTTGATCGCTTTTGCTCGCACAAAGTGATATTTCATTGCTCTTATCTTACCCCATCTCGCTGCCCTCGTAGTTATGATACTTCAACGTTGGGTAATAGAGACATGAATCCATTGTGTGCCGCAAGGGTATGACTGAATTTCGGATGCAACATTTTTTATAAACTTGAAACCCCTGAAATATGGTTGCTATTAATACAATGTTACTCATTATTGAACATTACATTACTACAGTATTACGTTACATTTTACTTATCTTGTAGCTTTTTTAAAGATTGTAATTCAGATTGAAGAAAGCGAAAAAACTCTTACATGTTGTTTGTATTTAATATCGAATTCTAAGTGTCTGTCCAATATACACGCCGTTACAAATGAACAATTAATATCGTGTGTTTTGCCTAAAGTTATATTAAAGTTAACTTGTAATGCACAGGCAATTTGTATTTCAAACCACCCAGAATGACGCATCGATCAGTAATTTATAACTCAGTGACTCAAGCATAATGCGTTAAGAAACACACTCGATTATCTAACTTAATTTGCAACCGTTTTTAGTTGATGAATGGTTTCAAACTGTACAAAAGATGCCCGTTTCTTTCGCGCTTCTTATGAAACCGTTGCACGCTTCCAAAATGCCAGCACGCACAAAAATCTGATCGTTTTCTATTAGCGATAATTGCAAGAATATTTTTTGACATTTTTGATTCCAGTGGCTTTCGTACTTGCCTTACAAGGCAGTGGGGCAATCTGCGGAGAATTTCGAAAAAAAGTGACCGGTCGAGCGAGATGATGACGGTGTTATTTAGAAACGGCAACGGAACGCGTTTGCACGCGAAGAATTCTGGTTTTAATTGAAAGAAGATGTCCTAATTGTCCTTTTTTTGCGCCCGGCCGAAGCATATGAAACGTCGAAGATTAGCACTTTGCGCAAGATTACGAGAAATTTATTGACTTATAGATAGAGTCGTTCATAATTCGCATGTGTACATAAAACGATTTACATTGTACAAGCAAAAATGATCGATAACGAAGCGGCTTCTTGCACAATTCTTGCTGTGGTTAGTTGAGGAGCATGAACTATAATCAGTGTTGACTGTGAGGTAATTTAAAACAATAAATTCTTCGAGGCCAATTACTGCTTTGCTTACGCCAGTAATGAAAAATGACACGGGAAGATTTAGCATTTGCCTCATCACGAACAAACACTGGTTAGAATGATACTTGTCCTTAATTATTTAAACGCCGCACAAATTTGAAAGTTTGGGAGGTTATATTTAGACGAAAACACCGCTAAACAGAACATTAAGGTAGATAATATCAATTACGTTGTGGTGAGAGATAATGAAAAAGCTACAACGAAAAATAAAAGAGATAATAATTGAATCAATTACAAAACCACACGTATTGACATAACGCTCTTCAGTTCTTTCACGTTCATATTTTGTATTGTATATTAAAGTTTTTAAGTATTTAATCGTTTTAATCAAGTTGTGTATTTTAAACGTTTAACGTTTTGCTAAAGATTCAATGGATTCGTGGACAACCACCAGCCCCAGAGGTGACGTTAAAGAGATCTGTTTAAGAAACTGGATTTTGGCACGTTACTTGGTTTATAAAAGATCTGCCCATCTTGATCAGAATCACCACCTTTCTTTCGGTAAAGTTAATGTTCTATACTAACTTCTGTGCTTCTTAAATCTTTTTGCACCAATTATTCCTCTAAGACGTACCCTCTGAAAGGATATTTACAAAATTTACCTGCTGTTCACTTTAGTTTCAAGTTAAAGCCTTTGCCCAAAAGTTTAAAGCATAGGTCTTATATTTTATCCCAATAGTTTTATCTAATTTATGTGGAAGATAATTAAGTGCCTGGGAGTGTACGATTTAAAATGTAGTTTTACCCTGTAATACGAAAATAAGGATACATCCTTTTTTAATTAAACATGGTTTAATTGATTGGAAGAATTAGAATTGGAAGGAAAAATTTTTTATTTGCAGTATAACATTTTGAACTCTAACCAGTCACACAGTTCATTAATTACGTTGATAATACATATTAAACGTCAGCTTCAATTTCATAGTAATAACATTTCAAAAAAAATTTTTGACCTCCACAGTCGTAATCGACCGTAAAGAACGTAAAGGACGTAAAGAACATGAGATCAGCACAAATTAGCACTTGGATTTGTGCGCTACAAAGAGTAAACAAACTTTAAATGATTAAGGCAACTTTAGTGCATTGATATCTGAAAACCATCATTATTCATCAAGATTAACAAAGTTTAAAGCATTTGAGAAAGTATTTTTAGATCTAGTTGGAGCTTGGAGTCAGGATCAATACAATACATACTTATTGACGATACATTGCGAATGAAGTAAATTTGTAGAAGCATTCACAATAGAGAATAAAGAGGCTAAAACAGTAGCAAAATCATTTGCCAATAGACATTCCAAGACAGGGAATTCCAAAAGAGATCATTAGAGGAACTTCGGGTATTATGGAATGGCCTTCCCATTACTCCTATGATGCACTACGGTGAATTCTGTTTGGATACCTGTTGTTGGAGTGACGCATTGAAGTCAAATCTTATTCTCAATTGCATTAATTATAAGACGTTCGGTATTAAATTAAATATTATATTTACTGCTGTGTTAGTCAGTTTACCTCTATGCTAACTTGTTGACGAGTGAAGAGGTTATTTTTTTCAAGATGGCGTGTCGGGTAATATGAAATACTCAGTATCTCATATTACCCGAAATAAAAATATGATATTCCATATTACCCGACATTTTTTACAAGACTTAAAACCCATTCATTTTATAACGTACAGTACATTTCTGCCTTTATTTATCTAGTTTTTAAATAAAATGCCGAACTATTCCAAATCGTAATAAAATGTTTATCTATATCTAAAAAAAATTGTTTTGTTTATATCAGACTATGTCAAGAAGAAAGAAAATGGTGGGAGGAATAGGAAACTATGGGAGTGTGCAAGAATGGCTCAAGCGATTTCTGATGTCCGAGAGAAAAGAATGGGCTTCCTAAAGGCTAGTAAGGAATTTGGCGTTCCCAGAGCCTCACACTTCCGCCTCGCTAATAAGAAGGATCATGATCCTATAGTAGGTGTATCTACATTCCTGGGGCGAAAGCCAGTATTTTCTAAGGAATTAGAGCTGCAGTTATTTAATAAGTATCTGATAGAAATGGAGGCCATGTTTTATGAACTAAGTAGAAGGGATGTTTGCGCATTAGCATATCAGCTAGCGATTATTAATCAAATTCCCCATCCTTTTGGAAAAGATGATAGGGCAGGCAAAGATTGGTTTTATTTATTTATGGAGAGAAACAAGGACAAGATATCTATCCGAAAGCCTACTAGAACATCATCCTCAAGGGCTAGAGGATTCAAGCAAGAAGAGGTTAACAAGTTCTTTGACATCTTGGAAGATCTTTTGCCAAACACAAATATCCGCCAAACCGTGTCCGCCACACACAAATATCCGCCAAACAAATGAGAATGGTTTGTCGGTTGTCCAAAGCAAAATTCGTCATGTGGTTGGTCTAAAGAGGAAAAAACAAATAGGCTCCTTAACATCAGCTGAAAGGGAATCTTTGGTAACAATTATTACCTGCATGGGTGCTGCTGGTCACTTTGTACCTGCATTATTAATCATTTTCCCTAGAATGAACATGAACGATCTCCTGATGAGAGGTGCTCCACCAGGATCCATTGCGGTACGTCATCCATCTGGTTAGGTGCAAACTACCATTTTCACCAAATGGTTTCAACATTTTATTGATCAAACAAAACCTACCGCAGAATTGCCTGTTTTGTTAGTTCCAGACATAGCATTCTAAACATAGCAAGGGCTAACCATGTCTCAGTCATTTGCATATCGCCACATTTCTCTCATAAAATTCAACCCTTAGATAAAACGTTCATGGCGCCCTTTGAAAACCCACTACAGTCAAGAAGTGAGAACTTTCTTAAGGCACATCTCTCGTTCTTTGGGTATTTACATTTTGGGACATAATGAAACTATTTGGGTTTAATGAAACGGTAATGCGTATTTGAATATGCAAAGGAGTGGCACTGCAGGGAACGGCTTTAAAGTTACTGGGATTTAGCCTATCAACAGAAATGTTTCCTCCGATGAAGATTTTGTTCCTGCTTCACTTCACCCTGTACAGGCTGAAAATGTTACTCTTGCAGACAACTCTATTCGTGGTCAACATAGACCCCAATGAAAGTCCGTGCACTGCTGTTTTTCCCGCACTCCAGCGGGACCAGTGCCCTGTAGTTCTTCCTCCCTGATGGATCATGAAGCAAGCGGAGCTGACAGTGATAGTAGACGACTGGCAAAAACACAAAAACTATTGGCAATAGCAAAGTGAAAGAATTATCTCAAAAAAAAGTAAAAAAAAGTAAAAATCTCCCTGTTCCACCTAAAGCGGTTGCAAGCTGCTCAAAATTTGTCTTAACCTTCGAGATATCGCCGCCTTCACCAAAAAAAAACAGAAATCAAATAGGGGAAGGAAACCCGGAACATCAAACATTTTAACAGCATCCCCATATAAAACTCAATTAGAGCTAAATCTAGAAGCTAAGAAGGGTGGTAAAGTAAAGACGGATGAAAAAAACAAGAATGAGGATTAAGATAAAAAAAAGTGCAACGGTAGTTAAGACAAAATTGTCAAAAGTTGAAAAATGTGTCGCAAATAAGAAGATGAAGCTTGCTAGTAGACCTAAGCACTCTAGACAACTGTTTCAAGACGAGTCTAGTGAAGATGAACAATCATTCCACTCCGACGTATCATCTGAGATGGACGTTTTACCAGAGGAGGAAGATGCAGTGCCTGCTTTGCAATGGAAATTATTGAGAGGATGGCAGAGGGGAGTAGTGGATAAAATGTCTGTTGTCTGCGATGTGGACTGTGGTGAGGCCGCAAAACAGAATACATTTGTGATTTTTGTAAAACTGAAAACAATTTTTAAAGAATCTGATTGATTATTCTTGTAAATCATGGGGTTTCTTGCTATTTTAATATCCTTTATAACC
>JAWQRJ010004507.1:0-10982 GCA_033557515.1 Diorygopyx duplodentatus
GGCCAACGCACTGGTCCATTAGTTCCCATCCATCTAGCACCGAACTGCTCTCCTAACCAATTTACATTTATTCGGGCGTTATGTGGCTTGGCCCCATCTTGTTGAAAATAAACCCTGATCAATTCAGCAAGCGGAAGTTCTTCCAAAAAATGTTGTATATTTTCATTCAGTATTTGATGGTATCTATTTTGATTCAGAGTGCCATCAATGAAAACTGGCCCGATTACTCGATCACCAAAAATTCCGCACCAAACATTCAAACTAAAACATCGTTGAAAATTGTTTTGTACAATGACGCGTGGATTCCTGACTCCAGAATCGGGTGAATATTTCGGTTAAAGACGCCATTATTGGTAAACGTGCATTCATCTGATCAGATTACTCTTCTATAGAAAATTGGGTCATCTCGAATCTGATTGAGATAAAAGCGGCAAAATTGCAGTCTATGATTTCTATCATTTTCCTCCAACGCTTGTATGTGTTGAGGAATGTACGGCTTGAATTTATGCTGTCTCAATATATGGCGAACAGTTTGATGTGATGTTCTAATGTTCCTTGCGATTTCCCGTGTGGAATTCTTTCCATCTTCCACTTCTTTCCATGAAGTTTTTTCCATCACACTCAGCAAAACATTCAATTCAACGTGCTCAAGTTGAAACTGACGCTTTTCCTTCTTCGGCTTTTTGAAAGCTCCATAACTTCTTAAGTTATTTTCTAGCCTAGCAAGTTTGCGTGGATCTGGAACATCTCGATTTGGAAACCTATCGCGATAGAAACGCACTGCTCGACCACGATTTTTATTACACTCGAAGTATAATTGCATCATGTCGGTTAATTGGGTTATTATCCATTACGTTAGCTAGCTCTACGTAGAAACGGATAGAAATATTTAAATGACTAAGACAAAACAGTCAAACCCGAGCAAGCAATGTCCCGTATGCTAAATACTTGCTAAGCAATAAACAAATGACATTTCTTAAGTGTCAAATTCAGATAATTATTTTCCATGGCATACTTCACAGTTTTGAAAAATAAAATAAATAAATTTAAATTAAATTAAATAACTTTTTTAAAAACAACTTTTAACTTGTGATACAGGGCTGAATGCAGAAGAAAAAACTATCAGATCGAATAAAAAATATATAGCATTCCATTTAAAAAAATTAAGATGACCATCTTTGGTCATCGAAGACAAGAACTTTAAAAAATGCAGATGTGGCCAGTTTGTAGTCTTTTTCAAACCATACAATTTGGTTGCGGAATCATCCAATTCGGATGAAAACTGTAGACGCTATGGCTTGAGGCGTTTTTATGGACCACCCTGTATATATTTATAATTATATATTATAACACAAGTATGTCTAATAAAATTCAAAATAAACGTAACTGAAGGCAAGTTAGAAGAATTTATGCGGAAAACAAAATACCACTTGAAGTTACAAAATATAATAGATGGATGGCCTAATAACCCCAGTAAACTAAGTGATAATATGAAGCGCACTATTGTGAATATAGATCAAATTTGACAGTAATGGATGGATTAATATACAAAGGTCAGTCATTGATAGTGCCTAGATCAATGAGAAAAGAGATGAAAGGACTAATTTAAGCATCCCCAAGATATCCAACAATCTAATGGAATGTCAGAAAGAACAATACAAACAGTAAAGAGAATATTGAAGAAAATGTTACTTGAAAAGAAAGATCTAAATTTATCCTTATACAAACCAAATGTTAAGACCTAAAATGGTTAAGGGATATAATAAGAATGTAATGGAGCATAGACAAAATAAACGAGGAAAATACTATAATAAAGGAAAAAAAGATTTACCTGTATTAAAACCATTGACAAAAGTTTATATAAACAGAGGTCCAAATAAACTATGAACAGCAGGAATTATTTTAGAAAGATTAAGATTCATAACTTACTTGAGAAAGTTAGAAATATAAGATTTGTTAAAGTGTAAGGAAAGAAAAGAAAGTAGTGTAGAAACAAATATTAGTACCTAGCTTAAATACGGAGATGTTAGGCAACCAAGTACATCGGTAGTGTCAACCTGGTTGCATAACCTGAGAGCAATGTTATCGTAGTTTCCAATAAACTAGTGTTCCACCTGCCACCGTGACAATTACTACAGTAAGTAGGTTTATGATTGCAGTGTCATGTGACTACAGAGAGGAACATCGAAACTAATGAAACATTGTTAATCTTTTGTTCTTTGTTCCACTGTAATGAAATGCATATAAAATTGTCTCTCTTATGAGTTATATGCCAAAAAATGTACCTCACTTAAGAATACTGACCTATAGATGTGAATTGTACAATTCTAAATTTACTAGATTAGTCCTTCCAGTGTTCGAATCATAAATCATTGAGTGCAATCAATTTTGATTTTCTGATTGTTCAGATGTAAGAAGACAATTCTTTTTTGAACAATTAGAAGAGAGTGAACTGGGTTATGATTGTTCTTCCAATCGTTCTAAATGTAATTCCGTTTCTGAATGTTCAGAAACACCAAATGGATCCATCTCAACAGTTTTCAAATGCTCATTTGTGACAACATATACATGGTGTCATAATAGTGTATCAAAGTTCAATGTCTGTTTTATTATAAACAATAGAAAAAAGCGTCATTTAAGGCTGAATGTCCACCCTGTAAAAATTTGTGAGTAATAAAGTGGATGTGTCCATTGGCAATTAGACTGGCGCTTAACTGTGCATTTTTAGGCAATATCATTAACTTTTTTCAAGCGTAGGAGGTAAGTCCGGAGGGTCATCACCCCAGTTCACCCCTATAGCTTTTCCACACTCCAAAACTACAATTACTTGCAATATTTATTTTAATATCACAGAAGGTTTATTTAGAGAAAATACAATTTGAATTCGTGCATATAAGCAACGGTGACTCGGTAGATCGATTTATCTCAACTTTTAATAAATCTCTATGCAAGACCGCCTTCCGAAAAGAATCCTCTTTGAAGTTGGCAATTACATTTCACTTCTGCATCAATTCAAATTGTATTTCTTTCTGAATAAATCTTATAATAAATAATAAAATCAAAATTTTATAAGAGACAAAAAAGTTTTACAATACAATCGTCTTTAAAAGGAATGCATGCAAGTAATTGTAGTTAGAAAATTCAACTAGTGAGAGCTTTGAAGTAGGCAGTTCGACCAAATCATAATTTGAAGCAGGGCCGCAGGGCCTTCAAAAGTATACACTTCCAAACCCATATCATTTTCACGCATATCATTTTCTCACACAGCGTCCGCCGCATTTAGAACTGGTGTATAAGAGGGAAGTTGCGTAAATCGCTTCAACAGTGTTGCAAGATGCAAATTAGAGGATAATGATTTCATCATCGATAAGAACAAGGTCATGAAAGAGAAAAGAAACTTAGACCAGGAAGAAGATACAGGAGGAGGTCTTGAAGGATGAAAAATTAAAAGCACAGTCTTTGATGGTAGAAAAAATAAAACCATCTTCATATCATTGTGTTTTCGGAACCTGGTTTAGAATATTTGAGGCACTTGACACCTTGTTCCGGTCACGGCGAAGAAATAGCGAAATCATTACATATTTTTAAGCCAGAACTAAGTGGATATTTCTGAACTGATAGTAGTCGGGTGGGAGGACACCGCTGTTAATACAGGAAGAAGCCAGAGAAGGTGTCATTGCCAGTCTTGAAGAGAGGAATATCAAATTATATTGCCACCCGTCGAACACGTCTGATTTGAACGTTTTAGATTCGGGATTCCTTAATGCTATGCACTCTTTGCAACATCAAGTTGCACGAGTTGATCAAGCTGTAAAAAAGTCATTTGCAGACCTAAGTACAGAAACTTTAGATAACGCGTTTCTGGCTCTACCAACAAGCAATGAGTGCATTTCATTGCTTGTTGTAGAGCGGAAGTTGGTGGAGGTAATAATTACAACACCTCGTGTGTGTCTACAACTTGCGATGAAGTGATAATTAAAAGAAGTACAGAAGGTGTTAAATATACTTCAACAAGCAGGGTTAATTTGTTTATGCTAATATTTTGAAAAATTAACTACAAATACATTTTTTCTACATCGGACAATCATTTTGTTCCACATTGTTTCCAATATGCATTCATATTTTGAAAACACTAAGAATAGTCTTAAGTTGAGAATGGTCTTAAGCCTAAACTCTAATGACAGTCTTTCCAAATTATAGACATCAATCAAAATAATGAACGAACATTTTTTCATTGGACATTCCTACAGTAAGCATTCTCATATTTCCCAAAATTGTTGTTTCTAATTAGTAGAATTGATCAAGAATGCAAAATTGATACGTCCAGATAACACTTCGAGTACCAGCGATTAAATATTATTATGGTACTGGTACATAAAGATCATAATGTCGGTCCATGGTTTTACAAATGTAGGGTAAGAAAACTAACACTGAAAGTATTAATTTGTATTGTTTATTTCTATATATTTCTATTTTCAATTAGATTCAATACTCTTGAATACTGAACCTAATTTCTGGAAAAAAATCTAACTGTTTATGTCCTTAGATTGGAAAACGAGTTTTTCGAAAGGTAAAAGAAGATTGCTATGGTCTTCTATAGTAACTATAGTTGCGATAGTATCGTAAATTTCTTCAGTATACAGGGTGTCTACCGTAGACCATCCAATAGAAACATATGAACCCAAATTTGTTTTTCCTAATCTACAATCAATTTTCAACAACTTTCGTAATACGTTTGCCAGGCGTTAACTTAATCGCTTTCGAGATATTGAATTTTTCCGCAAGAATTATGCAACCGCAGCAACATTTTGAAAAATCGAATTTTCATAATTAGACTTATGCGATAATGTTCATACTTCATTAATCATTAGTTGAAAGAAGAATATTTTTTAACTTACGGTAACCCTATCATTTGGGTGTCTTCCAAGATTTAACTTAGATTAAGTAGGCACTTCATTTGTACCACTCTAATCACGTAGAATTACCGTCAAAATTAAATTGAACGGCAATTGTAACTTGGTACAAACTAAAAATGAGTTTTACTTAGAAAAATCAAATGTAGAATGATGAAAGCTGAGTGAGCAGATCGAGAGAGAGAGAGAGAGAGAGAGAGAGAGAGAGAGAGAGAGAGAGAGAGAGAGAGAGAGAGAGAGAGAGAGAACCTAAAAATTGAAGTTCTGCTCTTTTATTCTTTTTTTAAACCTACTGATTGGTTCATCTTAAAGTTAATTCCCACTTCTAACGTCGAAGGCGCCGCTGTACATCAATTATTGAAACCCAAAAATAAGCCCCTGGCTTTTAAGAGAAACTACATTCCACCACGTCCAGGGCCGACGGCTATTGCTCGTTTTTGAACCCTGAGTCATAAACGATACATTTTTAAGGCATTTGACACACATGGCTGTTTTTTAATTCTTAATTTGATATTCGAAACTCGCGATTTATTACAGAATACACATTGCTTTCGATGTGATTCCATAGATAAAAATCGATCTGAGTGAGGTCTGGCGATCTTGCAGGCCAGTTCCATGGACCTATATTTTAGGTATAGGGGAACCCAATGCAGCTTAACGAGGATTTTAATTCTACTTTCGATAAGAAAAAATAATTGGTAGGTGCCATTTAAAAAAAATCACCTTTTGTCAGTTAAAGTTTTCTTGATATGACATATACCTATCTTGATAATTATAAAATCAATGTTTATTTCGAATGAATGGATACTAATTTATTATTACGAAACGGATATTCTTTAATTGGTGACATTTTGATGTTCAGGTGGCTCCCTATCAGAAAACTTGTTTTGGAAACGGTTTCTAGTGAAAGAACATTATTTTTATCTGTATATTTTGGTCAGCATTTATATTGCTGTATTATGAATAAAAATCATAAGTTCACACCAAGTCTTTATTAAAATATAAATTATTTAAGTCACACTATATAAATAAATCAAAATATTCGCTCGCTGAATATGCAAAAATTTTCTATACCGTGAACCTTGTATAAAAAGAGCATATTTACCGAGCAAAGCTTGGGCATACAGTATATTCTACACAAACACATCTACACTATAACTCGTTGTGAACATACTCAGTCGTAGCCTTTATTTCTTCCGCGTGGAATCCATCACAATCGTCCAAGTATCTTGCCTTTAAGAAAAAGAATACAATTGGTGTAAAAGTGGTAGCAAATGGGTACGTACATATGGAAACTTTTGCCGCTATAGTATACAGTTAGCAGTCGCAGGCGGTTATGATTGCTGTACTAATTATACGCTGAACCGTTACGGTTCTTTTCGCTGGCACTCACCTTGCAATTGTTTTCCTCTAAGATAACATGGTAGAACGACCAAAAACTCGTACCGGTCTTTGAGCTTAGGAACCAACTCGCTACTAAGCTTGTTCCTCTGCTTAGAGCTTGTTTTAAGCCAGGAAGTTGTGGATCGTCATCTGGTATTTGTTCGTTTACTATACACATCACGTATCTGAAAGGAAGTAGACGACGCACAATAGAGTGAATGTACATACAATTAAAAAAGTGTATACCTGTCACATTTTGGTACTTTCGTAGCAAATCTATAGGCTCTGTTTACTCTAACGACCGGCTCAATAATATCGAGGTTGATTGTGTCAGCCAGCTTGTGAGTTAGTTTGTCAGAATCTATCGCCTTTCCAACAATCCCCTTCTCTTCGGCTAATTTCAGCATATCCTACACAATTGAATATGATTATTTTGTAGTTCTGCATTATGATTTCGTAAATTTACCTGTAAGTATATGATTGCCGGTGCTACATACTTCTTGGCATCTATTTTTTGTCCAAAGAAATGTTTGGAAATATAATTTGCCAAGGCACTAATCGTTTCAGTGGGTTGCTTTGGGTCGAAAAGTGCTGCCTTTGGAACGCCTCTTTGCTGAAGGAAGTTGTTAACGAAAAATTGGACTGTCACTATGATGCTGAAATGAAAAGAGTTTAATGGTAGTTTTACTATAGGTGACAGTAATCTTATGCTATATTTGAAGAGCATGGGGCTAAAACGTTCTATTACGTTAAAGAGTATACTTACTTTTGTTGCGTGTATGGATCGGCCAAATAAGACAAACCTTCAGATACTCGTTTCGTCAGCATTGTTAGCCAATGTCTCCTAAAGGAATGATTTTCTAGCCTCTCCACAAATTTGTTATAGCTGAAGTTTCCCGTCGTCTCATCCGCGAACAACCTCATGTACTTATCCCCTTCAAGTTGGATCCACAAACCCCTTCCGAAGGGGGAATGTAAAAAGTGATCAAACAGGAGGTGTATTTTTTCTATAATTGGTGGTAAAAATTTGGAATGGGCTTTGTGGGCTTCCATTCTTGAAAGCGCTTCGGGTCCAATAAAAGACTTTATGCTCTCAGCCAAATCTGGTAAGAACTTGAAGACTTCCGGACCATTCGCCGACATCACCGCAATTAAAGCATCCGTGAATGATTTCTTCGGCTTTTTCTTGTCTTCCTCCGGGGCGATATCCACAGAATTATCTTCTTCCTCCTCTTTAGGTGCAAACATCGATATCGCATTTATTATGGTAGATAAATCCACATTACCAATTTTACCACCGGAAAAGCTGGACAACATATTTATGATCACTGTAGGGTCGAAACTGGCCGACTCCCCTCCTTCCTTGCCCCCACCTTTGCCCATATTTGCAAAAGCCCCAACGACAGACATAACGTTTCCTAACAGCGAATGATCTAAACCTGTTATATCTCCCAGGCCTCCTCCTTCAGTTTCACCCTTCTCTGGAGTTTCCATCAGTTTGGTTTTGATCAAGTTGCCGAAAATTTGAAGCAATTGCCCTGTGGCACCGGTGGTGTCTTCCTTGGCCATGTTGTCCATCATTTCATCTATGTTTTTATGGCCCGACTTTTCCATCAATTTCTGCACCATGCCTCCCAGTTTATCTATGTTTTTGGAGGAAAGCAACTTGCTGGTAACATCTTGTATGTTGTCTAGATCGATTTTGTTGTCTTCTAAGCTTTGCTTGGACTGGCCGATGCATATTATTGCTATTATGACTAGATATAGTAACGGGGTTTTGTTTTCCATTTTTTGATTCTTAGGTATCTTCTGAAACAAAACAAAAAAGTTGAAATATCTACCAGGAGTGTAGTTCTGAGGTAAATAGACCTTCCTCTTACTAACTTGTGTACTTAAATTTCGAATAGTAAGAGGGATTTTTCAATTTCATCAATTCAATGTAAACATATTTCAAATAACAAAGTTCTTTAATCTTGCTTCTTTCCTTTTCTTGACAAGTGATTTAAGAAAATCTTTACCAGATAAATGCTAAAAATATAGAGAGAAATGGTATGTTGTTAACTCTTATAAATTACATAGTTAAATAAAATTAAACTATGGTACATTAAAAAATCTTTCAATTATTCCATTAAGTAGTGAAATTTTGAAATTTTAGCTTTAAAAACGCGAGGATTGTGTGCCTATTCCACCATAAGGAAGGATGCCTTTGCAAAACGATTATTGTACAAGGTGGTATTAGTGAATTTTGAAAGATGATCATTTGGGTATGTAAACTGCCAAAAACAAACTGCCTTCAGTTTGTGCGTGAAGAAAGCAAAAGAACTGACTCAGGTGAACGTTTTCTTAAAAACAACAACATTAGAATCGACGAAACGAAAAAGAAAAAAAGTTGGCCTAAAAAGTAAAATCTGTAATTGTTAATGATGGTTTGCTACGCAAAAATAATTCATTTAATTCTTCTGGCACTAACTCTCGAACTATCTTTGAGAGTTAGTATCTCAAAACTCACCTAATAAACTGAATGATTACCAGAATGATTTATCCATTACTGGAATGGCATTTGCAAAAAACAACAAACAAAGGAAGAGACAACAATACAATTGGTACAACAAACATATCTTATGTTATCAAATATTTTTAAAAACTATCGTTTTTAATACTTTAACTTGATTTCCCCTTTATATGCTATTTTTTACATTTTTTCACCAAAGAGCAAATATTACCTTTTTAGGTACCTGTATCGTAAAACTATACAAGCGAACTTATGCTGTTACTTTATACTAATGTTATCATTGGTGCATTAAAAAAATTCAACGTGATACTTAAAAGAAAAACTCGTATGTAGCAATTAAAAAAAATACTCGCGCAAATGAAACAGAGCGTAAAATTACAGTTAACTACAAGCACAAAACTAATTTTGTGCTTGTAGGAGTCTATTCGGGCCATAATGCACGGAATACTGAGTTCATACGTTCAATGTAATACTGGGTCGTCATAAAGAAATTTTTGAGAGAACTTGAACCGTTTCAAAGACAAAACCCCAAGGATAAAAATTTAAGATGGGATAAATCTACAGATCGCGTAGGCCATTTTATCGGACCCCTTCTTCCAATCCATATTAAAAGTAGTAGCTGTTTTCGAAAACTGAATTTTAGAGAAATAGTCAAATAAAATGTTCTGCATCCCCTATTTATATAAAAAATGGTTATAACTGATACAAATTCTGCTTAGATCCCTTTGTGGATCTAAGCTATAAAGTTACTAATTAGCAAATGCCGAAATTTATAACCCCCGTATGCAAAAAAAAACATAAAGAAAGCACATACATTTTGCAAAATTGTATAAATTAGATATAATTTTTTTTATTAAATAAGCATTGATTTAGAGATTTGTAATGCTTTATTCATATAACGTTAACATTTAAATAGTTCAACAAAAACAATAAATGTTTTAACATTGAGAAGACGTGTGCAGTTAAAACACTTCAATACTTTAAATAAAACAAACTTTTAAAACATTTTAATTCATAGATACAAAATAATATTTAATAATCGAAACGTATTTTTAAAACGAAAAACTTTTTATTAACAGTTTTTAATAAAAACAATTATGTAAAACAATTTAATAAAAACAAAATTATTTCTGTTTGAAACACGAAATTATTAAATGTTCATTAAAAGTTCCATTTTAATTTTCTGTCGTCCATCACTTAAAACAATGTTTTTATTATTTGAAAAACTTCTTTCCACATCAACACTGGTTATAGGTGCATGTTTAAATTCGAAATGTGACAGTCAATGGAGTCCAATGAAGAATTCTGATTCGTTTAGAAAGAAATGGAGAACGATTTGATCACTTTCTTTAGTAATTTGTCTTAGATTACTATAAAATAAGCTAAAACCATAACTATATTGTGTTGTCAAGAACTAAACATGTGAAATATCTTGATAACTCGATTTTCAAATCATACATGCATTGATTTTTCACCCTAAATATGAAATCAACCAACCCAACTTACATAAATGTAAAAATTGATAACTGTATAATGTATTGTCAAAGGATCGCTTTTGCAGCAAGAGCTCGAAAAACCTTCAATAATCAGAAAAGGATACATTTTATGTATAGAGAAACCAAACACCGTTTAACGAGGATTTTAATTCTACATTCGATAAGATAAAAATAATTGGTAGGTGTCATTTAAGAAAAATCACTTTTTGTCATTTAAATCACGTATTAGTTTTAAAATTTAATTTTGTAAAGAACGTACGTAAGAATATCCGGCCTAGTGTATTTCTGAAAAGTTCAATGTCTCAACTAATGGTTAATGAAGTATGAACATGATCGCATAAGTCTAATTATGAAAATTCGATTTTTCAAAATGTTGCTGTGGTTGCATATTTTTTGCGAAAAATTCAATATCTCGAAAATGATTAAGCTTAGGCCTGGCAAACGCATTACGAAAGTTGTTGAAAATTAAATGTGGATTAAGAAAAAAAAATTGGGGTTATTCCATTTAAATTCACAAAGCTGTTGTCAACTTGAACCGCCAGCTTATGGAAAATATGTTTATCTTTTAGTTCCTTTCCTACTTGAACTTTGACAATGTACACTTATGCATTCAGATAATAATTATTTTCCAATATACTAACATAAACTAATTCCCAGTATAATAATAATAATATTCCC
>JAWQRJ010004508.1:0-10982 GCA_033557515.1 Diorygopyx duplodentatus
TTTTTGAATGTAATCTACGTTATTCATTAGGATTATACCAGCGTTTTTATCACCTGTTGTAACTATGATGTTTTCTTTTATCTTTTTTTGTAGGTTCCGTAGTGCGATATTTTCTTGCTCTTCAGGTATTCTTGATTTTTTTACTTCTTTTTAGTTTTTTTAAGGTTTTCTTCTTTTCTAATGGTTGTAATAATTTGTTTCTTGATTTCTTCTTCTTCTGGATGGTTTTTGATGGCTGCTTCAACTTCTATTGTCAACTGTGGAAAGTTGATTTCTTTGTACGGAGTATATTTATGCCCTTTTTGAAGAAGCGTTTCTTCTGATTTACTTAGTTTCAGAGATGATTTTACCAATCTTTAATTTTTTAGTTTCTTGTGACTTTTTATGTTTTGTGCCCTATATGTGTCGTGATTTGGTTTTTGTCGGTTAACTTTATGAATATAAATTGTTTATATGATTTAAGTTTGTGTATGCGATTGTTTTTTATAGATTATTTATTTATTTCATTATATTTTCTATTGTGTTCACAACAATGTGTAGTGTGTGTCATTCTGGTGATTATAATGCATATGGATTTTTAAGTTATGTGTATAAAATGGGTTCTGTTAAATTTGTTTGTTCATTCAAGACTTTTATATTTAGTTTCGTGTTTTTGATCTTATCTATTTCGTATGTATATTCTATTTTTATATTTATGTGGTGTAGTGTCTTTGCATTTTTGTTTTGATCAAATTGGTATGATTCTTATTTTTCCTTCCGTAATCACACCAATTCGATCAAAATAAAAATGTAAAGGTACTGAACAACATGATGAATATTGTAGACAAACATTTGTAGTTGTTATCATTGTAATTGTTGATTGGGATGAAGTACGAATGAAGTGTTTTCTAAATATTCATGATGTATATGATAACTCCTAGTGCTATTTAAAGGTGAAATACAATAGAAGAAAGGTTTAAAAGAAAAGAAAACATTATTCATGTGTGGCAGATTTTTCAATTAGAAAGTCATGGTACAAAATTATTTAGAAATATTGGATTCAAATCAATGAACGAAAAAAAAATGAAACGGAAGGACAACGAATCACAGTCCCATGACGATAATAATTACACACAATCAACAAAATACGTAATGAAAATCGCCATTTTAGATATAAAAAAACAATTAACATTGCCATTTCGCATGATGAATAGGCTGCAAATAACCCAAGATTTCACCGCCACATTAAACCAGCTCACTTCCCATTACGAATGCCTCCCATTACGAGTGCTCCCATAGCTCCGATGCAATGGCTCCATATATTATAACCACTATTTATTAATTGTCTCGGTCAGCGTAGCCACTAAAAGGCTAGAGGGTGGACAAAGCCGCCGGCGCCGCCTCCCGAATATATTTATGCTAATGTAACGAGCCAGTCGGGCCGTGTTGCATTTTGCACCAGAATAAATTGATTTCTTTACGCCGTAGTGCCGTACACCTCCGGCAGATATAACGACCAAAGAGGAGGGTATAAGAGAAGAGGCTTCTGCTATGACGCGGTCAATAAAAGCGCGCGCGCGACGGTCTGTCATTCCAGCATATTATTCTAATGATACTGCCGTTTGCAACTCGAGCAGTGCGAGCACTAGACCTCTATGCGGTAGCTTATTGTCACCTTAAGGGGATGGTTAAGGTTGCGCATCGTTCTATGAATACAGGGTAAGTCGATTTGCGTCTTAGTTTATTAAGTAACTGCATGAAATTCGATTTAAAATATATTTTCAATTCTCAGAGAGCAAAGATAAACCCAATAAAACTTATAGGGCATTACGATTCAACTGTTGCATGATTGCATTATATGTATGTAATGCAATCATGCAACAGTTGAATCGTAATGTAAATTACATTACATAACATACGCTATTTATTGATTCTTGAAAGTTCAATGTGTATAATGCTTTTGGCGTTTTATAACAATACCTACTGTTGGCCATGGTTTTATTTTATTCTTTCCAATTCTTCTGTATACGAAAGATAACTCAATGTAATGTTGAAGCTTCCTAATGAATGTTTCACAAGCTTCGTCTGTATTATAATTACATTTACATTAATATGCATTGTAATTACATTGTACATTAATATACATTGTAATTACATTGTACATTAATATACAACATGTGAGTTACCAACGCCAAGTATTGCCCAACATTTGGGTTGTCACACTAGACACACCATCTGTGATCCTGACCTTGAGTGTTTCAAAAATTTTTTTGTGGTGCACGCCGAGTAGACTTCGTAGGACTAAGCTGATATGCACGATGAATGAAATCCAATTTTGATTCTGTCACACTAGACCGGCCACTCCTGGGAAGGTCGCAAATTTCAGATTTCACGTCTGCAGGTGTTCGTCCATAACAAGTTCGAAATTTACGTTGAACAGTAATTGGAAATTTGGATTCGTGGAACCAAAAAACGCATTGAGCTTTTTCTTGCTGCGACGCTATTTTGATAAAAATGGAATGAAATTTCTGCATAAGGGGCGCCATCTGATGGATCAAAAATAA
Organism: Diorygopyx duplodentatus; assembly: GCA_033557515.1. Classification (NCBI taxonomy): domain Eukaryota; kingdom Metazoa; phylum Arthropoda; class Insecta; order Coleoptera; family Scarabaeidae; genus Diorygopyx; species Diorygopyx duplodentatus. The sequence continues at coordinate 2,544 of JAWQRJ010004508.1, forward strand.
TCTAAGAACATGACGTTTCAGAGAAGCTGAACGCCATACTTGTGATTGTAAATTACAACGGAATAAAGAATCTCGCCGTGATGCATTAGATATATGAGATATTAGCTTATTATAATTTTGTTCACAAAAATGTCTAACCTTACACTGTTGTTTGTAGAAACTTGTTCATGTGCTCTTAGCCAATTTTCAGCAAAGTATAAGAAGTCAATAGAATTTTCTGTTGAGTATACATTAATAACATCGATTTTGTTTCTAATGCATTGGATATTTTCAAATAATATACTAAAACAACCTTTGTTCATTTGATTTGATTTTAGTTTTGCTTTGCCAATCTTTCTAGAGAAGGACACTCGCTATTGTAGGGTAATTGTGCAGTCGCAACTAATACATTTCCATGGAGGGTTGTTACAATTTTCAATCAGATGATCGAGTACATTACATTTTATTAAAATTTTATCGTATTCACACACACATTACCTTATTATCAAAACTACCAAAGTAACCGAAAACTGCATTGGGGTGATCACAAGCTATATGGGGAATTTTTTTTCGACTTGTCTTCGGGGGCACCCTCCTAAAAGTTGCCAATTGGTTAGAAAATGAGATTCGCAAAGTTTCAGCTCAATTGGATAACGTTAACCCGTGCCTCATCGAGGTTGAAGTCTTGAAAATATGATTTTTGGTTTTCCTTCACAAAGTGAAAACCATTTGTTCTAAAAGCCTGGTTTTTGTCTCATTTCATAGGAAATGTTATTGCCTTGAACTTTTACTGTTATCAATTTTTTGCTAATTTAATCTAAGTTTTAGCAAAAAATTGCTAAAACTTAGATTTAAAAAAATCGGCCTAGTTAGTAGAAAATGGCAAGAGAAACAATTGAATTACTTTTGACCATTTTTTTGTCTTTTGTATTATCTGCGTTAAAAGATATAAAAATGAACATTTTTTTGTAACTTATAAATATTTTCACTAATTCTAGTTAATTAATAGGCATATAGTGTTATCCCTCAAAAAAAAGAGTCTCATCGATTTGTATTGTAGTTGAAGTACATTCAAAGCGGACCTCTGAAAGTCTCTTTTTGTTACAAGGTTGTTTTTGTTACCTGCTATTGTTAAGAACCATGCTGTATTTTCAGTAGTTGAAGAGTGGGGGGCGGTTGGGAAATCCAGGCAATGTGTTTTGATACATCTGCAGTAAACACTGGCTTAGAGCAACATCTTCTGAATTTGCTCTGTCGCCATCATATTTTAGTTATAATTAACTTCATATTAAAGTTATTCTAAAAGCATTTTTTGATTGTAAATTGGGCACAACCACTGGCCCTCAGCCAGATAGTTTAAAAAAAAATCAGAGTGGGTGGTCTAAGCTGGATAAGAGAAAGTACAAAACTGCAGACCAAATTTCAAGGTTTCTTATCGGACAACTAAAAGTCCAACAGCCCAAAAGAATTTACTCAACTTTAAGTCTTCCTGTAAAAGACTTAAAAGACATTTTTTTACAGAGTACTTGGTGCTATTCATCACGCCAGATAGATGGCAAAGGCCATTTATTCTCCCAAAATATATCTTTTTAGGGATCAATTTTCATTAACAGATTTAGATAAAAAAGGTATTAGAGACATTTATTTATTTATAAGCAATATTTGTGTAAAAGCGTGGTTCATTTATGTAAAAACGCCCGAAACTCACTTTAGCCCCCAACCAAGACCTACAATTATTAAAATCATTTGCTTACTATAGAAAAATTGATAAAGAGGTTGTAGACAAGGCACTATCTAAAATGATAAAATGATCTTTGGTTCTTAACTGGGAGCAAGTTGCATTTTCATTTTTCGATGTTACTTCGCAAAAAAGGTCGAGATAAGCATGGCTGTAAAATTAATGTCATTTGAAGAAGAAGATGATGATAGGGATGTAAGAGCAACAATAGATCTCAAAAGAAGTGGATCATTGATTGGACAAAGAAGTCGATTTTTCTGTTCCTTCTCAAACTATAATTTATTTAAGAGATTTGAAATTAATATAAAATTTTTAAATACTGATCCCGATGTATGGATGTACATGATTTGAAAGCAAAAAAAAATAGTGAACGGTTTTAAGGTTGTCAATGACATCGCTGAAAGGGGAATAAAGTTTCTGTTGTATCTCAGTGTAGGAAAATTTCTCTTCACCTCTTCAAAAGCCACCTTATCTAGGGCATTACCACCTTAATATGATAATTGTAAATAATAGAAATTTATTTTCTTTATAATGTTCCCTTTTTTATAACGCAACTTTAATAATAAAATGCAATTGAACATTATTCGTTTTCATTTTTATACTTTCTTTGCTGTTTTTTCTCCTAATTACTTCATTTTCAATTTGGATTTTGCTCATTTACTTTCGAAAGCACTTTTAACAAAACCGAAAATGAAAAATAAAAACGCAAAATCTGGAAAACAGATGCAATTGAATGTTGCAATGTTTTTAGCAAAAAATTGATAAGAGTAAAACTTCAAGGAAAAAACATTTTTTTATGAAATGAGACCAGAATGAGGTTTTTAGGACGAATTGTTTTCATTTTACGAAGGGAAAACTGCAATTTTTTGCAAGAAATCTAAAAAATCTAAAATTTATAGGCATAAATTTAGTTTTCATTTTCTTCAGAGTTGTAATTTTGAATAGAAAATCGTCATGGGCCAGAAAAGAATTTTGTTTCAAAGAGGTATTTTCAAATTTAGTTTCACCCCAGCACTGACCGCATATCCCTGTCATCTGATTTCCAGAAACTTCTCACTTCGCTCAAATTATACAACAAATAACAATCTAAGAAGATCGAAAGTATCGTACTACAAAAGAAGATTAGAGGAGGAAAGGTCGAATCGTAACACTGTTTGATTCAGCACTGTGATATCGAACAGACAAAAAGTACAACAGCTACTCTGAAGGACATATTCCTGACAAAATAACTAACTGAACATCTACAGGTAAAAATGACCAGTGAACCAATGGATTGAATATGCGCATGCTAATTTTTCAAACTTTTCAGATGCATTTCAGTGTGTGGAGAGGAAACAAATTAGCACTAGAGTTAGAGGAAGTTTGTGTGGGAGAAGTTCAAGATTGGAAGTAAGTATTTTGGGCCAGTAAGATATTTATTAAGTACATAACAATGGGAGAGATATGGTCTCTGAAAGGTACAAGTATTTTTGTGTACTATAACATCCTATTGCATCTACAATGCAATGTTAGTACTCCTGCAACCCATGAGGAACTGGAATTTGTTTGTCAACATAAAAAAAAACGTTTTTTTGCAAACTGATTTTTTCGACTGAAGATTTAGAAAATAATTTTTATTTTTAAAAATGATGTTTCTTTCAAAATGAGCTTAGAAAAGTGCTAATATATCATTATCGGGGCACGCGCCGCTTCGCGGCTTGCAATTACATTTCAATACGCTATTACCATTTCGTGTTAGCTTTCCTTTCCATTCCTGCTAGTCTAAGGGGAAAGTTTATTTAGTGCGAGATCCAAACTGGATCCCCATTTATTTGTAATTGCGTCAATATTGCCACTATTACATTATTTGTAATTAAATAAAGTTGCGTTCGTTTGAAGATGGTTCGTGTCCGTCCACTAAAAAAACAGTAGCTTCATTCCATTCTCCAGGAAATATTTAAAATAACTATTGAAAAAAAGGCGAACTGAGAACGTGGGTAAAGCATGCGTTTGAAACAGCATTTAAATATATTATAATTGATATATAACTTCATAACGGATTAATAAAATTGAAACTTCCAGCTGTCGTTGAAAACATATTTGAAATACCTTTAAGATAGTGGAGTTGGATGTGCGGGCTAGGGAGTGAGGAATACCTCAAACTGCTAATGACGACACGAAAGTGTTAGTAGTCTTGATGACTAAAAGTTGTATGTAGAGTGGACTAGTGGTACTATGCAGTCATTTATTGTGAGATAAGCATTACAAATTCTTATTTGACACTAACTATAAGATGATGAGGAGCGAACTCTCAAGTATGCGAGATCTTACAGTTAGCAAGCACAAAGAGAGAAACCATTGCTATATATTGTTGCACAACTTCTGTTGAATTATAGTCTAGTATTATGTGTTCTTAATCCATAGGCTTATTAACTTTTTATATCTGATATTTTGTGTTTCATTCAACAATATAACTATGATGTAGAAACATTTTGATTAATTTACAAAATATAATACTCTGTGCGTTAATTCCTAAATACCAGCTTACTTACAACCTCATAGTTCTCTGTGAAAGCAAACTTTTGTAAATAACATCAGGGTTGTCCTGAAATAATACGCTTGGGGACCAGGAGTCATCCCAGACGTTCCCTTTAAGAGAAACAAAGCAATTAACTCTTTTAGCGTAAAAGGGAAACGAGGGTTCGCTAAAAGTCGCAATTGAGTTTGTACTTTCTTTACTTCGAAGCACCCAGCATAAAGTCCCTTAATTACCGCAGTTTTACCTAGACGCTAGAAGTTAGTGAAAATTGCAACGGCGATATAACAAATTGCCGGCTCTCTTGGTTTGGAATACGATGCATAAAAATTACACGAATTTTTATATACTTTCTAGAACTGTATCATATATTTCATAGAAAATGTAACAGTAATATATTCTAATTTCAAAAGCACCAAATTTATCAAAAAATAGAAAATAATAGAAAAAATATTATTATAATATTCTTCTCAAATACAAATATTTTCGAACATTATATGGGATGCGAGCAACAGTATCACAGAAAATTCTTTAAATTCTTGGAAACAGTTCCAAATATGTCTGCTAAAATTACCTAAAAACTTTTTTTTGTGCTATGATAAAAGCTAAATGTCAGAAGTAGTATGTGACAAAAATTACTCCAATAGGTTTGTTGAAACCTGATGGTAATATGACAATATTAAAACCATAGTTAGTTTACTTTGTTTTTTAATATTAGGGATCTAGATAGTATAACGAGTCAGAAAAGGTTGGTTTAGTGTACTAATTCTTTAACAGTTTGTTCCATTCTTTATCGCATGTCATGAGAGATGAGTTGTTAAAAATAAGGTAATTTTGCCTTTATAATTATGCGACCGGTTTCATTAGCTGCTTTGTTTTAATTTGTTTACATCGAATACGACACCAGCGACATTTAAAAACAACACGAAAATAGGATTCAACAAAATCCCTTTTCAATTTTTCAGCTTCCACCTTCTGCCTTCTGTAAAGATAACAAAATAAAGGATGGTAAAAATACGAAAATAACGTCCGTGTTTTCGTGCAGAAACGAAAACATTGACTTTTCGGAATCCATTTTCCCCCTCTTTGTTATGAGGGGCGAGCGTCACATATGGACTGCTCCAGCCTTCCGAATCTGGTCACGGCTGACCGGTTAAAAACAAATCCCCTCGAAGAGTCAGGATCCCTTAAAACTTTCGACTATATAAGTAATCTCTCCGGAACCCGGATAGAAAAAGGTACGCTGAAATAGTATGTGCTTCGCCGTTCGCAGCGATTGGAGAAAACAAAACTTTTCTCGGATAAAGTTAATTTCGATTAAAGTTCGATCTTTGATGGTTGGTAGGACCAAAGATAAATAAAGGATAAGACTTATTATTTTGTACTTAATTTAACTTTTTTACATTTGAGAAACTTCTTATTAAATTATACATTTAAATTGTTCACGTATAAATCATGAATCAAATGTGTTTCAACGTTGGATATTCTTATTAAAAAATTGTTACTAACTCGAAAGAACCGATTTAAACTGCTTATATGCGACTATTAAATGTTTGGCCTAGCAACAATTAAGAAAGACAGGAGAAGGAAGAAGAAGTTTCCTGGCTTAAAGGAATCGCATCAAATCATTGTTCGAGAAAGTAAGTAATAGAACTGTTTAGGTTTCTCAAAGATAAAATAATCCCTAATACAATACTAACCTAATACAAACATCCATTATGTGTTTAAATTTAATGATTTATCGGCTTAAATATTCAGTATTTTTTACTAACGAAGCAAAATGCAAAATTTGTTATCAACATGCACTACGAAGCAAACGCAAAAAAGCTGATAAACTGCTTTGCCCATGAACAGAATTTCGCAATAAACGTTTTTGCGCCTCCATTCCATATTACAGGCATACCATTTTACGAATACTGTTGGCAAGCGAAGCGTTTGAAAAGGTTTTTTTAGTAACCGCTCAAAGTACCGGCGGCAGCACCGATTATGGATTCACGTCATGCTGTCAATGTAACCGTGTGTTTTCAGTTTATAAACTACACTTAATTTACTTTGTCATGTGGGAGATCATTATATTGATTTTCAATATTTGAGTATTTCAATATTTTAGTGTTTTCACAAAAAAAGTAAGAAAAAATTAGTGGCAGAGGAGCGGAAGTTAAAAATTTTCATCGGGAATTCTTCGGTCGAGCTTCAAAATTGTAACCTGCAGTAACCTTCAATTTTATTATAGATATCAAAGTCAATTGGTCAAAAGTCACTGGTACAGGAAACAAAATCTGATTACTCGATACCAAATCTCAAGAATCCCTTCAATAATGCCATAAAAATCTGTTGACCATCTGCGAAACCTGTTGGATCGTAGTTACCCAAAAAATTATCACAATATTGATATATGATACAGTGCATTTGGAACAATTTGCAATTATACCAAAGAACTTTTTTTTCCAAGAAAAAAACCGTCTCCGAAACGGGACTCGAAATCGCGTCTTTCGCTTTCCGAGCGAACGTTCTAACCGCTATACTAATCGGGACCTCGGGTTCCTTGAAATTAATCGCACCTATATCCGGGTACAGGCTAAAATAGGGGTAATTCATTCTTCTAGTCTATCGAGAAGTTACAATTAATTAACCAACGTGGCATTTCTATACTGAATAAAAAGTATATTTATGTGAAAGGCTTGTAAGCTTGATGTTTGTTACCACATCCTTTTCAGCGGTGTTACGATATGCTAGCTCTACTTGCTCTTCCAAGTTCAAGATGTGAACTTGGAAGACAAAGTAGAGCCATCAAAGATGAAATGTGGTACTATTTCATGTTTTTCCTTCCAGATCAACACACCAATCTTATTCACGATTTCTTGCCTTTCAAAGCTGATATATACGTGACCTGTCTGTTTAACACTGCTGCAACGAATTTGTAGGATTACGATTAACTCTTTAAGATGTTTAGCAAGTATCTACAAGCTACCTTTACTAACATTTTTACTTTTTAACCCTTATTAATCTAGTATTGCGATTTAGCAACACAGTGCATCGATTTGGTTTGTATAAGTTTGTACTTGTTTGCGTAAACAAATCTCGACAGGAAATGTTTAGATGTACATTCATGTACAGAATCCTCAATCGATCTACAACAAGCGGTTGGATGTGTTCTCATTAAATGTGAAACTCATTTTTGTGAAAAATAATAGTTGGTTCAGTTTAGTTGTTTTTGTCATGGACGGCGATATGGATAATTACTCGTGGTAAGTAATTATTTCTCCTATTTCGCGTTAAAATATTTGATTTTTAAGTGTTATATACCATATAGTTTATACTAACGTGTGGAATAATAAATGTCCATTTGCAGTTGGCGCTGAAATTCAAACGTCTGCCTCGCATGCCTTTGCAATTTGCTGTCACGTGTGAATGTCAGAAATAAAACCTAACCTACAAAGAATAAAGACAACTTTTATAATGAGAATATTTAGTTGTTTAATTTACGATGATCATTGAACAGCGGTTAAATAATTCATAATAAGTGCTGGATATGACCGCCACCTTCCTGAACGCACAGTTGAGTTCTTTGAGTTCTGGAAAATTGTTTATTTCTTCACATATGGTAGTGATTCGTTCGGTAAGCTCTTGAAGATTATTAATGGGAGTTTTGAAAATACTGCTTTTAAGATGGGGTCATAAGAAAAAAATCAAGTGGGGTTAGGTCGCAAGATCTCGGAGGCCATGGGTTTGCTGTATTTCGGCTAATTAATCGATGGTCATAAAACTCTTGTAATACTGGATTGTGGCCTGAGCTGTAGCCCCATCCTGCTGAAAATAACCGAAATGCAGCTCGTCATCATGACAGATTTGGTCTATGAATACATTGAGAATTTTTTCTCGATATCTTTGTGCTGTAAGTGTACCGTTGAAAAAAATTGGACCAACTAAGCGTCGTCAACTTAAGCCAACCCAAACGCCTACTTTTTGTGGATGAGGAGGTGTTTCGACGAAAAAGTGCGGATATTCAGCGCTCCACATTCTCATATTCTGGGAGTTTCCATAACCTGAGGGATGGAACCAGGCTTCATCCGAAAAGAAAGTTCGATTTAAAACATCATCGTCCATGTTAGCGAGAAACCAACGACCAAATTCTTCTCTTTTCTCATAATCGGTTGGTCAAATCTGCTGAACAGAGGTCAAACGGTATGGGTATAAATGTAAATCT
>JAWQRJ010004509.1:0-10982 GCA_033557515.1 Diorygopyx duplodentatus
CGTCCGTTTGCATAAACTTTTGTAAACCTACCGACTCCGGACTTTGAAGAAACCGGGAAAGATTCCAGAAGACTCCGAAAAAACTCCGAAACCTTCAAGATTACAGAATGCCTGGAATCCGTGTCTTCAGTGAAGCTACCTGGAACATCCCAGAGACCGGAGGGATGAACCAGAGGGAGAGTAAACTCCATATAACAAATCTGGCGCTCGATGTCCGTGAAACAAGGAGAAGATCGTTTGATTATTATTGTAAATTTTGAAGTATCTTTTATTTTTGTATTTTATTGTTAATAAATTAATTTTGAAACCGATCCGGAGTTTGCGTCACAATACTTATAAAAAATCATTTTATTTCATTGATGAGTTCCTAAGTTCGAGGATCGTTGAAGCGATTGATAGCAATTAGTTAAAAACTTATATTTCGTGGTTTTGAATTTTTAACATTGACGAGTAAAGTGTATTAGAGCAATCGGCAAGCTTTACAACCAAAGATAAAGGATAATTATGGACTTCTTCACCGCGTTGATTTAATCAGTATATCATTTAATCAGTATAGTAAATATTTTTAAGTACATGTTATGTTGCTTGTGTATTGTTGTCAAACCAACATTTAACCTGGCTATCTAACTAACTAACTCGAAGCTCGCAAAGTACAGACATTAGATTTTGAGTTCAAGTAGATGCTCCCACTTGACTGTATAATAACCAGTGCCCCAATTTGCTAAGTGCTGTGCTATTGTATAGCATTATCTAAAGCCCTTGTTCCTGTATTGTAATTGACAGGGATTTATCGTACTAGAGTAACCGCCAGATATATTCCGGATAAAGTTATTGTTGTAGCAGGCAGGGGCCACTTTACATCGCTGATTTTACAATTAAACCCTTTAGCTACACCAAGGCTGGCGGTTACAAAAGATACTGTACCACTTAACTAGCTACATTACGTGAAAACTGCTATAGTTCGCAAAAAGGGCATTTGATTAAAATTTAATCAATGGATTACACGGATTTTTATACGATCACAAAGTATATTAAAATTTTCATCGTCTCCTAAAAGATATACAACTTAATTAACGGGTTGACGTCAATGTTAATTTCGATACCGTCAGAAAGGCGTGCGTCGCTTTGAGGTTGATCAACTTTCGATAAGTTTAACAAGATCGGACAAAAATCTGGCTTGTTTAATTAATCCCGATAAAATCTTGCCGGGCCCGTTTCCCGCCATTCCCTCCAATTTTTCCCTTTAACGTCATCTGTCAGTTATTGATTGCGAGAGGCATTTACCTCGAAGGCCGAAATAAACCAAACTTCAAACGGCGCGGCATCCAATAAACGAATTTGCGTTCGGCATCAAAGCGTGCCGTTTCGAACTTTTCAAATGCACGTCAAATTGTTGCGAGCGGCATTTGTACACGTTATAGCCCCTTCATTATAACTCTAGGCTGAAAAGTAATTTTATTTAAATAGCGTAGGAGAAAATTAAAAACAACATGATACTTAGTTATTATTATTTAAGAGATCTATCTTGCAAAATGTAGCAGTATTAATGAAAGGACTTAAAACTTCTTTTCGTTACTTTATTTTCTTTTTAAATTTACTAAGATGCCGGTTTCGATCCAGGGATCATCATCAGTCTTAATTAAGAAAAGAATTCGCGCGTATATATAATTTGTAATGTTAAAATTATGTAAGCACTTACAGTTATAAATTGAGACTATCTACAAAAGCGGGTGTAAAGTAGATGTCAATAGTGCAACAAACGATAAAATATGAATTAAAAAGAATAAGAACGGGGAACCTTCTTGCATACTCTTGCGCAGCTTTGCCAGCATTGCGGTTTGTTAGGGCCAAGGTCGGTAGGTACTTCCAACCTGGGGTTAATACTTATAAGCAGTTTCGCTATTTACGGTTATTTTACGTACCTGACAACCCTTTTTATGGTGAAAACCGATTACCAAAACGTAAAGAATCGGACCCTGCGAGTCAGTCATCCTAATTTTTCCTGGTTATTCGAAAAAAACGTAACATTTAACTTGTTTGCAGCATATTTTGGCAATAGTCACAGGGGGTGCTTCAGAGGGCATTGCTACCAACTATGCTTTTTTTATTAATCGTCGACAGTTGCTGTAATTGATTATTTATAATTATTTGAATGAATGTTTATTCTCTAACTGATAGCTAACTGAATTTTTCTCTTTGTAACATTTATTTATTTAAGTTGCAGTCAACCTTGCGGTGAATACTGATTCTAATTTATGAAATTTATTTTTCTGACAGTTGGTGCTATTGGGAAAGAATTTGAATTTGATTGTGACTGTTAAATTAACACTGATCTTATCAATTCGAAAATGATGAATGTATTTCAAAGATATTTAGCGCTAATTCCTCATCTACTCTCCTCTAATCTCCTCTATTGTGCACTGACTACCTGTCAGTGCACAATATTCTTGGGAAATAAAACTGCCATTGCGACAGGAGGGGTTTCAGATTTTTAAAGCAATGTTTCATAATGATATTAAATCAGGAAACACGAACAAACTGCCATGACTTTGTCATTTATAATAGTAAATATTTATTTGCCCAAAGTGGCACCGTTTAGAGATCGGGGAGTTAAGTGAGAGAAAACCGTGTGAGTGATCCACACCAGTTGATGTCTTTCAAAGCAGACCAGTTGTGCTGTGAACTAAGTTCACATTTGTGTTTCTCCAATATTTCCAAATCATAACAAACACGTTCACATTTAGAGCTCAATAATTCTTTATTTTTTAAATCCAGCAATTGCATTTCGGTTGCCAATGTCAACATCAAATTCAGAAATTTTTTTATTCTGTTACAGTGGCATGAAGAGGATTTTTAACGATTTTTTTAAGGCTAATGTCGCTTTGCTGTTGCTGAATTCTGGAGACCTATTGAGAAAAGCTTCCCTCATATTTAAGCTTGTTGCTTTGAAATAGCAAATATCAATATCGGAATTATTTTCTTGGTGGTTTCAGCAGTTTTGGAAAGTGAATCAAAATTTCTCTTTCCAAATCTTTAGCAAAATGGGATAATTTGTTATTCACCTTCTGAAAATAGAAGAATTAATCACCAAAATAAAAGAAGAAATCTCTATTAATTGTTCATATTATGCAAAGAAATTAAACCTTACAGAAATGGTAAATTGCTCATTGAAATTTACAATTTCTCTATTTCGTCAAAACTATGCATAGAAATTAAACTATTTATTTCTATAACTAGTTTATTTGTATACCTTATTTTTGCTTCTAACAAGTTTAGAGTATCTGAATTTAGTATTGCATCAAATTTATCTGATGCAATAAAAGTTTGACTTTTAAACTTGTAATCATCTAAACTTGGGACGCAAACTTTACAATCATGTTTAGTTTCATTATGCAAATCCACTATCAATAAAAAATCCCTTTATCTAATTCAGGAAAGAAAATGTGTTCGTAGTATTACGATTATTTAAATGTACTGTTTCGTAATTCTAAATCGTTTCTAAATTTTCATAAAACTAAGGAATATCGGTGTTCTAAATTTCGGCATTTACTAATTAGTAACTTTATCTGAGACCCACTACGAGATGGGTGTAAACTGATAGTTTTCAAATTGTTATTATTTGGGAGTATAAATTATACCGGAATTTATATACGTTTCGTTGAATTTTAAGATCGTCATTTAATAGGCTGTTCAAAGACTTTGTACCATAGTCTCTTCGTACTAAAGAGGTTTTAATATGTATTTGATGGATTCCCAAGAAATTGTATTGGAAGAAAGAATTCTTCATTGAATTTACTTTGAATCTATTTGAATGTACTACCTCACATACTGCAGCTCTCAAAAGTTCGAGACCATCCTTCGATAATTCAGCCGGAACAAAAAGTTTGATATCTCGGTCGACAAAAATCAGTTTGAAGTTTTATGGAATTTATTTTCAACTTTTTCACCATTCTAGTCAAGCTAGATCGAAAGTGTTTTTTTAAAATTCTTAACTGATAAACTTATTACGTTAAAATAATATATTACGCTATAAACCCCATAAATAGAGAATATGTGAACATCAAATTACATGTTTTACTATCTTACGGGTTTCTAACAGAAAGAAGATAAATACTAAAGACAATTACTAGGAAGACAAATAATGTTGACTCCGATATAATATTAGTAATTTTGGTGGGGTCGGTAACTGATCGTTAACGGGACAGGTCCGGTTAATGACTGATTTCCAGGCGTGGTGGAGAGGGAACCCTGCGACTCTATTGAGATTATTAAGATGCTTATGGATTTCTATTGCCTCTAGAATTTTTCTAGGCTAATGGTGGGTTTCAATGGCTAGGATTTTCGCGGATAGTAAAACTGTATCCTTTATGTTTCGAATGCATCACGGATTATTCAATTATGTCTTTTTTGACCCAGATATCAACTTTTTTGTCCCGACTGAATTATTATCAAAGGGTGCTCCCGAACTTTTGAGCGCTACTGTGTATATTAACAGAAACACTAAACAACACAAGAACCTAAAGATTACAGATACAACAAGGCTTGTGTTTCCTAGAGTTTCAATTTACTAAACAAGGGACTTGTTTAGCCTTTAGCCAGAGTTTACGTAGAGTTGATATTTAATGCTATAATTTTTGGTGTATAAATTAGGTGCTGCGACTTATGTCCTGAAATACATTTTCATAAAACATAAATTTCGCAAGCCTCCCGTCTTAAAGTAGTTTGGTCGTTACCCTAGTAAATGAGTAATGGCACCATGTCACAGCAGAGATTAAGGGCGCTCTATTTCTGGTATTTCTGGAAATTCTCTGAAAAGTCCCCTGTCAAACCCGCGTTACCTTGCGCATTTCAAACTCGTCCCAGATATAATCATTTACGTTGTCTGTCCCCGCTGGGAGGTTTTCTCACACAACTGGGCGCCTAACCCTCCGACTCCCATCTCCCTGTTATTATTAAATTATTTACTTTAAGCGTGCGATCGAAGTTTCCGCCAGTCGGTCGACGCTACAACGGCGGATCCTGTCAGCTTCCAATTGTAATTTAAACTTCTTCGGAACAAACGCAATTAATAAGGGGACCGCTAAACAAGCGGATTTGTCAGACGCTGTGCACAAGAGAAAATGAGATACTCAATCTAGTTTGAAGTAGCACGGAGTGCACAGGCCTCGGGGGCTTCTATCTAGCTGTAATAGAGTTGGAGTTCACTGTCACATTTTATCCACCCCCCGCCCCCGTCGTTCCACCGTCGTGGCCTCGAATTAATTCGCTGGACTGAATCAAAACTTTTCAATTCTTTCGTATCTGTTATTTTCGTTATTTTGCATTATTTCACACACTAAATTGAAAATATTTCCCTAACCATAGAATCTAGGAAATTATAAAATATTTTTTCCCTCAAAACTCACTTTTTCCAGTTGTTCTCTGTAGTCTAGGTTCTGACATTTTAGAATTGAAAGAAAATGAAGTATTAGTGATTGGTTCACGATGAACCTATAAATATATTCTTTGAAAATTTCCATCCCTTTTTTATGAATCGGTTATAGATGTCATTTAACATAAACTTCTTTATGTTTTCGTCTAGCTACATGTTTCGGGTACCCCCGTACTCTTCTTCACACCTCCAATGGCAATGCGAGAGTAAGAATTACAGAAATTAATAACATTACTTTTAAACGTTATGAAAGATCATGTAAGATTTGTTTAAGAATTGGAAGGTTTTAATTACTGTTGCGCCAGTTATTAGAAACAGCAAAGCATTGTACATCAAAATGTATTAGTTTAAAGCAGGTAATTAAAGCATCTTCCAAATGTTGGACGTGTTAAAATGGATATAAGATCTTGTATAATTTATATTATAATAATATTTTTCTTATATATCTTGTATTATAATAATATTTTTTAGTGCTATAAAGAAGGGAGTGAGTAGAAGTAGTTCCTCGTAAAGTTGTGACGCGACTAAAGTTATTACAAAACATGCGCCAAGTGCAAAATATAAACCGTGTAACGTCGTAAAATTTCGTATCGGTAAAAAGTCATATCCTCTACACGAATCATTATGTGTCTATAATTTCTGACGAAGTATATGTTGACTTGTATAAATGGTCGAGCAATCTCCTTTTATCAAAATAATTTACTTCATTTTTATTGAAGACAATCAGCAAAAAGAAAATGTTTTAAAGTGTAAAATTAAATATATTTTTCATTGTAAAGAAAGAATATTACAACATTAATTTTGAGGGTAATATAAGGAACGATATAAGTCCAAGGTGAGAAACTCCAAACCATTCCAATCTAGTTAAAATTATTTGAATTTTCATAACCTACTGAGAAGCAACCAAAGTATGAAAATTTAAACGATATTATTTCGAAAACAAATGCGTTTAGGTATAGAATCAATCAGGCATTCAGAATCAATACGGATGAAAAACTTATTATATAATGATTCTTTAAAATTTGTTTAAAAAACTTACGTTAAAATATTAGAACAACTTAACAAAACTACCACACGTGTTTACTAACGCACAATGTATAAATTTTGCGAAAGATACATATAGTTTATCTCAAAACTGGTTGTGTCTAAAAATACATAAATGAATGGATACAATGTACAGAACAGGTTGGGTAAGCGGAATAACTTTAACATCTTGAAATATTTAAATATCTAGCGTTATGAAATTATAAATTTAATATGGTGAACAAAGGTTTATTATGACCAAAATTTATCTGTTCATTTAAAAGAGAATAGAAAAACAAAACAACAAATATATAATGTTTGTTCTTTTGTTTTTCTATTCCCAAATATTCATGTAAATCCATTTTCTTTCTCTTGTTTACTGGATGTAGAATTTTATCCTTATCAAAATCCATTTGGTGACACACAGTATCACCCAGTGATTAGAAACAGTGTCACACTGTTTCTAATATATATATATATATATATATATATATATACAATTATTTACATTTAACCTAATGGTAGTAATTTTTAAGGAAATTGACTTGAGACTTCTAGAAGTCTCGGATAGCTCAGTTGGTAAGAGCAGCCAACCGGTGATTGGAAGGTCGCGGGTTCGAACCCCGCTCCGAGACACTATTTTTCTTCATTCAATTTCCTTATATATATATATATATATATATATATATATATATAATAAATAATTATAATTAATTAATAATTAATCAATTTAAAAAATAATTTATAATAATTAAAAATAATTATATATATAATGTATAAATATATATTTATATTTCTCTGTGATGTTTATAATAGCAAATATTACAAATGACTAAAATATATAGAAAAGGGGGAAACTTGTTCTTATAAATATAAATAAACCTGTTATTTATAAATATATAATAAACCTACCAACAGGTTTATATTGTCATTTACCCTTTGAAAATGATAATTCAGACTATCGAACCACGTGTAAGGGAATTAAAAAATGTATTGTAGAACGTTAATCCTGTTTTATTACCATAAATATGCAAAAGTTCTACGAAATAAGCCAAAACCAGATCAATTATATTATGAATTCTTCGTTTGAAGAACAGGCGCAACTTTACAAGAGGATAATGATTAAACATGGAGTTGTCAGTCAAAATGTGTGGTTTAACTATTAGGAGTGCATAAAGCGGGAAATGATCTCCAACTATGTACATCTTGACCAGAACCAACAACTGTATCACTGAGAAGATCATCAGAAATGCAGAACGACGGTGGTTAAAAAAAGAATCTAAAAGATGGGTCAGAATTATAAACAACCAGCACATTTGGAACACATTATGGAATTTGACATTTTCGATAATAACATTAGACAAACCATCAGTTACATTAAATACAAAAAATACACCACACAAAGTAACAAAGTTTCAAAATTATTACACCAAAAATATATACTAGAAAATAATGATAAAAGGGACGGTTTTTAATTTTGCCCTTTTCCGATATTTACCAACAAAGTTAAAGATATTTTGGCACTAGAATGTGAAACTATTCATAGAAATGATCATAACAATTGCGCAATACTTCAAATTTATAATTTATTGGAAAATGCATCTTTAAAGTATGGTACATTTCGTCAAAAAAGTACCATAAAAATACTACATTTTTAACATTTCACTTCTAAAATCAATTAAACAAAAAATAACCAAACATAATCTACAACAAAATTTCTACAACAGAAGATGCTAATTGATAGATGCTTTTGATAATACAATATCAAAAAGAAGTTCAACAAAACTAAGAAAACTGTAATATCTGCTTTAATAACTTAGATTAATATCACATACATAATCAATGCAATACTCGAAGTACTCATTAAAAAATGTTTCAAATTAGTATATAAACCAACAAATATACACTTACCGCCAAATTGTAAACTACTTAGTTTTGATGTTACAAACATGTTTTAAAAAATACCCCCACAACAGTGCATTCCATTATTAAACACTATTTTAATTAATTGCAATATAGAGATTTAGTAAAACGATTAGACTTCAATTATTTGATCTTTGTGTAAATCAAAATTATTACACATTCAATAACAATATTTGTTTACAAAGAGATGTTGTGTGGTTTACCGATGGGAAGTCCAATTTCTCCACTTTTGGCAAACAATTTATGGATAACTAAGAATAACGTAAATTTTAAATAATAATTTGAATTTTTGAATTAGATCTTTCCCAAAAGATTGTAATTTGGTTTCATTACATTGATGACATTTTAGCATGTTTTGATTGTTCATTTGAGTTAATAAACGAGTTTCTTGTTTTCATTAATAAATGTACGTCCCAACAAACAGCTCACATTAAAAACATAACAAAACATCTGTTAATTTTTTCGATTTAAACAACGATTAACGCACAAAACAAATTTGAATTTTCTTTCTACAGAATACCCACACAACCAGATATTACAATCCCTAACGATTTTTGCCACCACAAAACACAGAAATTAGCAGCATATAAGTCGTTAATACATATACCACTTACTCTACCACTGAACCAACAAAATATTAAAAAATAAATTTCTATTATAAAACAATTAGCATATAAACTGAAACCGGAACCGAGGAAATGGGATAAAAGAACTCGTTGCAAAAGACTATTAGTGTATATTGGATATACACTTAGAAATTTATAAATACTAAAGAAATTGTTATTTCTGATTTATCAAAGACCTGCAGAAAATATAATCTCATCGTAGACAGTTATTATCCAGAATAATATGGAACCGTTCATAAAGGAAATTGGTGAAATAAACTGAGATGTATGAAATTCTATAAAAATCTAGAAAATGCATTTGAAAATCATTATCATTGTCATTAGGTTTAATGGACCAATATTTCTTGTAAAAGTTAATCAAGAATTAATAAATGATAATAGAAATCTACTTATTCTGAACATGAGAAACGGAATAGGAGCACTTAATTTCTTTGGAAATGTTATAAAAGCAATATTACTAGATTTAGACCAAGGGGGTGCTTAAAGGTACGCGATCACTGTATAAACAGAAAATCAAGATAAGATCATCATAGCACAAAGAGAACAAATTTCCTTATCAATAAAAAGCTCGGAAGAATAAAAAACAAATTTGGAAAAATTACAGAAGAACACACAAATAGTACAAACAATGATAAATATAAGCATTTATACGATGGATGTGAAAATAAAACTGGATTTACATACAGTGATGACACAGTTAAAAAATAGTGCCATGACTATAAACGTGTTATTAGAAAAAATAATAACCCTAAAGAGTTTATTACAAGAAAATATTTATGCTTTGACAAAGACTTTAATTATAAACGCATTTCGAAAAGGGAATAAAGTCAATTGTGTAATAGAAATTCCATTATGTGAACTTGTAACTTACTGTTCTACTAAGTTATCCCAATTCCTAAATATTTCCAAAACTCTCAAAATATCCGATCTAACACACCCACGATGTTAAAAAAATGGCAACACCCCCACATTGATGAAAATTACTAAGAATGAATAGATTTCTAATTAAATAAATTTACGAAAAATCAATTGTACACATCCTAAAAACAAATATCGGATAAATGTGAAGTCAAGTGAAATCTGGAAGTAATGAAGCAAAGTCTAAAACTATACAAAATAAAGAATTCCAAATATATCAATCGGGGCTGTGGATACCAAAGAAGGTATTTAATACTGGAAACTCTATAACTGAAATGTGCCAAATTCATATATATTTCTTTGAAATATCAAATGTGATAGTTAAAAGCTGATATTTGGTTTGCAGCCTTTCGCAGTAGATTTAGAAATTGGGAAAATTTCGGAAGAAAAATGGTATATTGACATTTTGGAGCTATTGAATGAAAAATCTGTGGTGCAATCATGTGGGACTGTGTGGAAGACCAGCTAACAAAGCTGAACATAGCGTTAGGTTATAATCTATTATAAAATATATAAATATTAGTATCAAATAACCTTCAAGACGTTTAAAAATTATTTTATCAGTTTGCCACCGCTTCAGACGTCTCATGTCGTATTTAAATAAACTCTTGGTATCTGTTAACTGGTTCGGATGGCATTCAGGAATAAAGGAGGGAATCTCTAATTTCTGTAGAGAGTGCAGTTCTTTAGTGAAGAAAAGAGACTTAGCTATTAATCCAATAACTGTGAGAGTTCGGTAATCACATACTTAGTTCTAATACCGACTTCTGCACGTTGCCTCTTACGTTTTATTCTTCAATTTTCCATCGGTATTTGTTTGTAAGGAATTGCTTGGACTGTAATTTTCGTCGCAGTTTGATGTCCTCATCATCGCTGCCCGCGCATATCAATTTACCGTCCAAACGGGACGAGGCCCCGTGCGTTTTCTCCCTGAACTAGAGCTGGCTTCGACGGAAGGGTGTTTCTGATCGATCCTTTCGGTGTCTTCTAAATTATCGCTTGAACTGGAATTTTTCTCGGGAACCGGTTCGGCTTGTAATGTTTCATGCTGTCTTTTGTCT
>JAWQRJ010004510.1:0-10981 GCA_033557515.1 Diorygopyx duplodentatus
AGTGCTACATCTACTTCAAATGCAAAAGAAGCCTGCTCCTGAGCTCTTACAATGATGTCCCTTAAAGCATCGTGTAACTCTTGTTCTTCACGTGTTATAGGTGTTACAGCGATATTTGCAGCAAGGATTGTGAAACGTAGTCGACATCTATAAACTCTGAACTCCAAGTCTTAACTTCTCTTGCTATATGCATTTGGAAAGGCGACGAGGATTTATGGCTTATATGTTATCCGCGTGAAGATCAATGCGGATTAAGTTTCAACAGGGAATGTTTGCTTATCCCGATATTTTTTTTTAGTGCGATATCAGATTGAATACGTTTAAAAATATATAATGGACTATAATGCACAAATTTATCTAAAAGATTAAAGATATTTATTATTAAAGATCAGATATTATAGATTTTTGGGTTAGCATTTACTGCCGCTAACACATTTATTTCATATTCTTCTGTACTTCTTGTACATTCTTAGCGAATTAAAATTTTCAAATTTGAAATAAATATGGGGGGTGGGGGTTGTTGCTAGTAAACAATAATTGTCAGAAGAAAACTATTATCGCTATCCTTTAGTACTACTAAAACAGTTAAATATTTATCCTAACTTTTTTCTGATATATCTTACAGTTTTGGAGATATTAAAGCAAATAGCGAAGGTTTGTGTTGCCGATAGAGCGCTCCACCCCCGAAAACGGGCGATTCCGCAGCTAAAAAGGTTACCGTTGTTCTTACACCACATCAGTATATAAACCCTCCAAGTTTCATTTAAATCGGTGAGACACACTTGCCTGTGTTCCCTTGTGAGAGCCAAATATAGGGGGAGATATTTGGCTCACGTCTATAATTAGTCTACAATACAGCCACCATCGAAAATCCGATATGACAGTAATATGGAAACTGTAAAAGCATACGAAAAACATAATACTTTTAGTGCAGAAAATTCATGACCCAACCCGGTCCAAAATTCAAACAGTGATTTGTTTGCAAACTGTCTTTTGATATAACCACTTGCTGAAATGGCTATGAAGTGAAGGACACTTCATCGAAAATCCCTCAGGAGTATTTTGAAATGGGTCCCTAACCCACTGGTATCTTGCTATGAAGTCATCAATCATATATCAATCATCAATATTTCTTCATCTTAGTTTCAAAGATGTTGGTCTTTGTATTGTACGATGTCAAAAATTCATTGAGATTTGTGAAGCTCATCCACTCCTAGCTAAGATAAGTGTATTTGTTGTATACACATACATACATGCACATGTATGCACATACATACTTGCGTGTATGTATACACATACATACAAAACATTAGCGCCTTTAATAGTATAATATTTAATTTTGTGATGAAATGTTAGCAGTTAAAGGGCTGCTTTTCTGCAAACCAATTGAACAAAGAACAACACCACTTGCATTATTTAAAATATTGAATGACTTTGTGGACGAAGCGAACGTACAGTGCAAAAATTTTGTCTTAATATGCACATACGGCGCTGGAATAATGTCTGGATGATCTTAAAGTTTACAAGCGTCTTTCAGATAGCAATCTCTGCAGGCTCTCTGGACACATTGCATGATTTACAGGAAAGTTCGTGTTGTCAAAAAAATAGCCCCAGTATTTCCCATATCCGGAAGACGGCTTTAAGTTGCCGGCCGATATTTGCAGGATTTCAATAATCCGTTGCCAGGGATCGATTGAGATATATCTCGACTTTCACTAAAATCATTTTATATCGTAAATAAATAAACTTGTGAGGAAAACTCATGGGAAACACCGATACAGAACTACTGACGGGATCTATCGGCGCGTAGCGAAAAAGTCTTAAAAAAGCGTACCCCAAAGCAACCGCACATGGTAACAAGAAAGCGTTTTTCTTTTGTATTTTACCCAGTAAATTGATTGAGATAGGTGCCGACCTTCAAAAAATCGTTTTAAGAATTTAAAAAATGGGTTTTTGCTTATAATAGGTAGGCGGCAGATATAGGGAGCCATCTATAGAAAGCTGGTAGAACGGAACTAGCTCGGTCTGTTAGTTTTAAATTTCACCACACGATGTCGCTACCAAATCCGACTGGCAAGCTCTGTTAGAGGTGGAAAACAATGTTTTTTTTTGTTTTCAACCCCCCGAGCCAGCTGTCTTCCAAGGGTAAGCAATTAAATGGCAATCCTTGTTACTATCTCTTGCTTCATAAAGCTGGATTAAATTCCCATCGGAAATTCCCTTCCTAAAGACCGAAGCTCGAACCAAATCATTTTCATCTCTTCGGGCCGTTAAACAAGCATCTGGGAGGTCGGCATTTCAGAACCGATGACGAAGTATAGCAAGCCGACTTGACGTGGCTCCACCACCTTGACGCCTGATTTCTTCTAAGCCGGTTTCTATACGTTGGTGCACCGATGGAACAAATGATTCGACAACCTTACTACGTTGTGCATCTCTTTGAATTCGCGAATAAAGGTTTTCTATCAAGGGGCCTGTTACACTACTTTTTGAAACACCCACACCACGTACAATAGTATAACAAATATCGTAATTGTGTCGTAAAGTTTAATGTACAGGGAGTCCGATAGCTCATTAAAATCATTATATATACGACTACACATTTCAAATTTTAATTTATGAAACCATACAAGACTAAGGAAGATGTGTGCTCCGTAATACAATACCGATACAATTGACATTACTTATTGAAAATGAGGTAGGATTTACCCTCATTTTTACTGTGAAAATAGTGAAAATTTAAAATAGAATTATAAAACGATCAAATAATACTTTTTTCAACGATCGGCAGAAAAAGGGTAATTAAGAAAGTTCACTTTTTCTGCCTAAGTAGAGAAAATAGTCACTAGATAACTGTAGGAAGTTGTAAATACTGACATTCGCAATTCAGTGAACGATTGTGTTCATAAATTACAAATCTCCTTGGTAAAAGAATATGTTCGTATATGCCAAATATTTTAAATTTACTTACGTTACATCTGGATCACTCCCCAAATAACTTCAGAAAAATCTTTCAAAACATTATTGGCTAACTTTTTTTACTAACGTTTAACACGTTTTCTTACTAACGTTAAAAGCGAAGTCGCTCCAAGCCGACAAGAAAATAAAATTGTCGTGTAAGGTATTTTTTACCTTTAAAAAAACATATAATCTTGTTTTAAACGAAATTAGCACAGGATATCAGATGTATAAAGGCGAGATTAAGATAAGGTTCTTCTTTTACTGTTAATGTCAGATGCGATACCTTCTTTGCCGGCCGTTGAACAACTGACGCCTGCGCGCTTTGAACTACTTAATAAGCACAACAGTTTATTTCTTATTTTAGAATTATCGTTTATACTAAGCAATCTAAAAAAATCTAAATAAAAATAATTTAACTCGACAGGAAACAGATTCTCTTTGCCTTGGCTGATTTCGTAGTCTCGGATACAAAACACAAAAAAAAACTATTACTTCACCTATATCTAAGGAACAAATGCTACCTAGAAAACATGATTTAAAAACATGAGGTAATTATCTCTTGTAATTCGTGCGGGGCCATTTGGTAAACATTTCTTCTGCTTACTGTGAATTTGTCGCATCTGCAATAAGTAAATAATTAGATTTTCGAGTAAAAAGTAATAAGACTTTAGTGTCTGAAGTTAGTTTTTCGGTTAGGTTTTAACATTTTAAAATGTTTCATATGTTAACAAAAATCTCTCAATTTCTTCGACTTAGGAAAGGGAACTTTCCTTCTTCTTCTTCTCTTTGGTATAAGGTTAGCAATCTGCAAAACGCACAAATTAATCTTCTCATTTCGGACCAGCAAAAATGTAATGAACACAATAAAAGTGACAAATATTTTGCAGTTTACATCGGCAAAAGCTGACATGTGTGTGACCGAATGATCAGCTATTTAAAACTGAAGGCTAAAATGCCACCATGTACACAAGAAGAAAAGCTCTTCACGTCCGCCAAGAAAATTCCGTTGATGATAAACCTATGACAAATTTTTGGGGTGATATCCATTATGGTTTTCTATGTTTGTAATTTACTGAAAATGACACTTTTGTGAAAAATTGCACAATGTCCATTAAAGTTTTTCCTCATTTGTATATTAAGAATAAATTGAAGGTTCTTCTGATTTGAAGGTTGTTAATCTATAAGTATATAGTTCATGCTGAAATTTAGCATTCCGTGGAAGTAAAACAGCAATCAAAGATCGGCTGTAAAATTGATAAATAATTAGACAAATGAATAATTTTATGAGTTTTAACTGACTTACAATTAGTTATATTATAATGAAAGGTAATATGTGTGAACTGTAAACTATCGTATTAATTGATGTAAATCAGTTTTGTGCATATAATCCAATTTGTGTTTCTAATGGATTTCAAAAAAAAAATATTCCTGGTGTTGTTGGAGGTGCTCCATAAACGACCCTTTTTACGTATCCCCATAAAAAGAAATCCGGAGGAGTTAATTCCGGTGATCGTGGTGGCCAATTTTTGTATCTACTTCTTCCCATTCATCGATTTTCAAAATACACATTTAAAAATGCACAGACCCCACGATGGAAGTGTGGTGGAGCTCCATCCAATTGCAGTCACATCGATCTGCTTATCTCTAAGGGAATGTCCTCTAATAAGATTGGAAATTGATTTACCAAAAAATCCAAAAATAATCTTCCATTTACATGGCGTTCGAAAAAATAAGGAACAATTACATAATAATGGGAGAATATTATTCCACTGCATACATCCATCTGTGCTGATTATTAATTATTGTAAATTGACCCGGATTTGAATCAGAATAGTAATGAAAATTATGTCTGTTAATGGATACATTGTTGTGAAATATCCATTCATCACTAAACAGAACAAAATTAAAAATTTTTCATTTTCTGCAACTTTGTCTAACACCCACATTTAAAATTCAACTCGTTTCGCAAAATCGTTTGCAAAAAGTTCTTGGTGAAGATGGATTTTATACGGCTGGTAATTATGTTTTCGAAGAATTTTTAAGACGCTGGCTTGGCTAATGTTGGTGTTTTGCGCAATTTGATTTTGACCTGTATGGGGATTTTCGATTACAGAGGCAATCACCGCAAATTCAATTTCATCGTTTCCTGTCACTCGTTTCCTTTTCGTGTATTTTGCGTGCTGCACACTTCCACCTTGTCTAAATTGAGCCAACAGTCTTTCGAAAACTGCTTTATTTAGGCGATTTCAGTTCAACCAAAATCTAACACTACCACTAACAGATGATTTGCATAGAAACAGAATCCTGAAGAAGCCTGATAAATATTAAATTTGTTAAAATCAGTTTGCATTCTGAAAAATGTGTGCCTTCCATCAAAACATGCAGTTAGTAGAGGTATAGGGAAGCATAATAGCATTCGATAAACAATTAAATTTTACATCTATTCTTAACATAAAATATAGGGCGTTCGATTTAAATTAAGCAAGTTATTATCGTTTAAAACTCGTCGTCATTTAGACTTAATTTTTTGACACTCTGTATACTTTGCGAATTTTTTCGCCCATTTGACAAGAAATGTAATCATTTATTTAGTACAGTATTTTATTAATTAGTACACATCAGGGTGAATTTGATGTAAAAATGGATAATAAATGTTCGTTTTTTAGATTATTAATGTTATTACTACATTTCCACAAAATTCCAAATATTTAAAAAAAACGTTAGGTTTAGGTGAGGTAAACCTTAATGAAACTCGGTATCATTTTAATCCTAGAAACTAAAAATTAAATAATATACAGGGCATTCCATTTAAAAAACTGCAACTTTGATCTGTTTATGGTTGTTATATTCAATCGTAAATAATCCTGTATATTTGTGGCTATTTGACTAATAAGTTTGACTAAACGTGCATAAATGTACGTGTGTGAAAATTATACCCACTATGTTGAGAAGTTGAATGATACAGAGTTGTTTTATTATTTTAAAGCCTCCAAAATTGGACAATTACATACTTTTGCAAATTAACAATATCTCATGACAGTTTTGTATCGTGCATTACAACCCTTGAAATTGTCTATCAAAATAAGCTTGACGAACTTGCTGTATAGAGTAGCATTATGAAATGTTTATTAAATTTATGTTAACAATAAGCAGTTGTAAATTTTCCGCTAGTGTACGTCATTAAATTATACTTAAGACAAGATTATTTTATACGTTGAAATTTATTAATAGAAATTTTAAATGCCAAAATAAAAATACAATGATAATGTGGAAACATGAAGTTTACACAAACTTATTAACTTACATCTACATTCAACAAGAGATTCCGTTCCAAGAGAGTAATTCCGAAACATTTTTGGAATGTTTCTGCAATTAAGTAACAGAATTCATAAAAAACGACGCAGTTTTATTACCTTATATTTTACAGTTTTCTTAGGTGGTTTCACAATGTAATAATTATAACTAATGACGAGTTGTGGCAATATACAACCTATTTTGTGATTTTTTAGATATCATTTATGGAGATTAAAAAATAAGTAATTATCAACACTATTATGCTCAAAGGTTACGTTATTAATAGTGCGCAGATATTATTTCAATTAATACAAATAAATAATACACCTACACATGTATAATACATATATCCTAAATTATAGGAAGATGGATGTAGCGTTCTCATAAATGGTAAATACTGACCTGACCTTCTCCTCTTAGGAACGAACGCATGGCGCGAGGTCAACGAATTTGTCCGAAAAACAACAAAAGCGGTATCAACGAGTTTACATTTTGTATTTCTTTCTGTATTTTCTTCTGTAGCTTAGGCAAATGTGCATCTGTCTAAATGATATAATTTTCAATCTACGCATATACTAGGAGTAACTAGTATAACTTTTTAGCTCAAATTTCTTCTTTTTCCATTTGTTGGCTATTAATCTCGTATTGGGAGAACTATCTCCAGTTATTGTCTGGTATTTTGACATCAAAGGCGTAGTGAACTAAAAAGTCCTCATTTTAACTTAAAAAAATCTTCATACTTCCCATTTTAACTAATCATTCACTTCTTTCAGTTTTAGCGTCCTATTTAATTTATTTGGTATTTGAAAGTGATTATTTGAAATGATCACTTAATACATTAGAATCAGTGGTACATCATCTGATATCGTATTATTCTTAAACTTATTAAATATTACGAAACCGTCTATCGTTGAGTTTTAGGTTGCAAGGTTAGGAAGTTTCAAAGTGAAATAAAAACATACCGCTCGGATTAATCCCAATTACACCAGAATAATCAATTATAGAAAAAATATGCTACATCACTCTCATATTATTCCGACGCTCAGCGCGAAAGAATTCTGAAAGTTCATCCGCTATTATCTAACCTACATTTAGATCGTCCAACCCTACGATTCAAATCGAAAATCACAACCGCAATCTGCGCGTTCACTTCGTGTTATTTTTGACATTTGACGCCCGCTCAAGTGTTTCCACATCGGCAATGGAAATAAGCTATTTAGATTATTAATTATTATAC
Source organism: Diorygopyx duplodentatus (assembly GCA_033557515.1). Lineage (NCBI taxonomy): Eukaryota > Metazoa > Arthropoda > Insecta > Coleoptera > Scarabaeidae > Diorygopyx > Diorygopyx duplodentatus. Next base: position 7,493 of record JAWQRJ010004510.1, read on the forward strand.
AAAGTTCACCGACGAAATTTACGCTAGCAGACGTTCGGTTTCCTTTGTGTGCAGACAATACGAAATTGTTGCATCAATCACTCTCTTTTTCTTTGGATTTCGATGTGATGTAATCCTTTCATTCTTCTACCGGGTGTTCAGAAAACATCCCGGACTGATATTCTAACAAAAATGAAGAATTATATTTAAATTTTGACACACATTCGTGATAGGTAACGAATTGCGTTCCACGTAGGTAAAACAAAAACATTATCGGCGACCTACGCATGCAGTCTTCGAACTGAAAAAAGTTGAATGTAATATATGGACGGTTGCGAAAGGAAATAAGCGGGAGAATCGAAACCGAGGTTTGCGCAATTTCATAAAGAACGATAACGTAATTATAGCGTTCGTCTCGACCTGACATAAGAGATTGACACGTCGAAAGTAACAAGTTCTACAGATCCACCTTTTACCCGCTGCAGAAAGGAGCAGTAAAGCAGACAGCGTAGAACAATAACGCCTTCGCATTGAGCAAAGCAGAAAATTAATTACTAGATTTATTTCTGTAAAGGCGTATTTTAATTTCTATTTGGAATGGCTTTTCAGCTCATTAAAATACTGTGTCATTTCAAGAATTTGTGATGCACATCTTCAACTTTAGTTCGAACTTCAGACTATTATATTAAGGACTTAGAATTACCAGTTAGTCTCATAAATCCAACATTAATCCCAAAATTCATTGAGTATAATCAAATAATGTAATGCAAGAGAAACCATTCTATCAATACCTTATTAAAAATAATACTTTCCGAATAAGGGAAAAAGACTACCAAAAGAGCGACAAAAATCATTACTTGAGTTACCACTTGGTACTTCACGAAGACGCACACACATATGCATTATCAATATCTCAATATCACTTGATACAGACCTCTTCATTTTTATAGAAATCTAGAGATATTGCTAACAAATAAATTTACTAAAAGAAATTTTTTTGAAATTGTTTTAAACCTGTTTTTAATAAAATACTAAACTTTGAGCTCTTCTGGTACAACAAGATAATTAGCAAAGCAACAGCAACTAATATAAAAAGTCATAGAAACTGGGATCATTAAAAATTCGAATTACGTTGACTTTTGACGGTTTAGTTTCCTTGTGTTCATAGTTTTCCCACGGCATTGGGATTTCAAAGCATACATTACCGTAGACGTTGCGAGTTTAATTAATGACTTTTAATTGTAACGGTGACATGATTGTCCGCATGTGCGGTTCGCATTGGCTAAAACAGCTGGGCCACCTTAATTAATTTCCACGGCTGTTACATTTCAATCAAGTTTTCAAAAGAAAAGCTCCGCTCTCGTAGTAAGCACGCCACACGGCGAATTTATGGCGGCAACCACGTGCTCCCAACACAGTGACAGTAATTAATAGTTGGACCGGGCAATAATAATAGCGACGAATTAATAATAGACCAATCAAGTTGGTCTACATTGTAAATTACCGCCTTACAATGGAGACGCGCGACTGCGATCCAACCGCTAACAATAACCCGACCGGAATACAACGTCACAATTATGTAAAACAATGAAAGTGTTAAAATTGAACGGCCCGTAGAACGCATTCTCCGGCACAAGTTGTCATTAGATCGTAAGACCTCATGGTGGGCCACCCGAAAAAAACAATTCATTCACCGGCGAACAATAGAAGTGACCACTTTGGCTAATAACTGGTTTTCGTCGTTCAACGGCAAAAGGTCACGACTTCAATTTCCTTCGGTATTGAGCGCGTGCCGCACTAAAAGAAATGGAGCAACAATGTAATTGTCACTGAGCCCATTACGAAAAATGCCCACGACAATGGTAATGGTTATACCGCCGTCGAAACAATTAAATATCGTTTAATTGCCTGTCAAGGTGCATTAGTTTATCGGTTCAATAATTTGATTGTGTCTATTGTCGTTGTGCAATAATTTGTATTTGTTTTATTCGTAGAATGTCCTGGCGCCCGCGGAACGCGCTTTTATGTCTCTTTTTATGGCTCTAACAAACCGGATTATCTCTTGAAAGATTTAGATTTTATGGTGCCGTACAAGCGGAACGTGTTGTTATTATCTAATGATCATTAATTGTTGATACAACGTTAACCTTTCCATTCATATACGAACTTCCGATATTACTACACGCTATACGCAGGCAAAGGTGATTTCTTTCTCACATCGATCATTAAGACTGCTTTATAAGGAATGCTGTGTAAAGCATATGACTACAATTCATTCCTATTATTAATTTGTTGTGATCGAAACTAGAAATCATACTTATTTGATAAGGTTGAACAATACGGTCGCCCATCTTACACCATTTTTTCTGGGCCAAAATACTTCTTCTAAAAACCTCATTAGATGGTATACTTCTCAATATTTTTCTTTTACGCCACGTGCACAAGTTCTCGATGTTGGTTCGATCTGCTGCTTTATCCGTAAATTTTTTCTCTCACAGATTTGAAATAAGTCTTTGCTTCTTCCCCTACAATTAAACAATACACTAGTACTTAATCCTAAATAAGTTGTGACCATATTACCTGTAGTATTAAACACCTGGCCAATTTCAGACAACGTTCTGTCTTTTTTTTAATGCCTTTAAATTGCCCTTTATAGTATAGAAATGGATGCTCTACTACTGAAGCAATAAACTTTTCTGCATTAGCAGTAGAACTGTTTGGACATTTTTTAGGCAAATATCTTGCAACCCAAGCTTAATGTCGAACATGTAGAAGCAGAGGTTATGTTACTTTAATAGCAGTCTGCATTACCTACCATTTTCGTAAAGTGTAAACTTTGTCGCTAGATGGACCTACTATTTTTCACGTAAAATTACTCCGTTAAATTAGACATTGTGAACGATGTCGAAGTACTAATTTGCGTTGAAATTTCAAGAACAAGTTATCTACTAATTCTGTCTCATTTGGAGGTTATGAATGTAACTTAAGGGACATGCTTTCCTTCAATTCACCTGGACCGAATATCCCAGCCCCACTGCCCTGAGGGTTCTTCGCACCATTTATGTTTTCACGTAACATTACTCCGTTAAATTAGACATTGTGAACGATGTCGAAGTACTAATTTGCGTTGAAATTTCAAGTACAAGTTATCTACTATTATCGCCGTCAAAAGTATTGACCCCTGTCTTTGAAAGCGAATTAAAAAAAAAAGTACACCATTTTAAATGAAACAAAAACTGGCGAATAGATGAATCAATTTTATATAACGTGTAAAAGGTTCAAAATTATACAACATTATCTTATTGTTTTATTAAAAGAAATAAGAATAAAAGTGCTGTTTTTAGACGATATTATTGGGATGAACAAGTTTAATAATTAATTTTTAAAGAACTACGCAACGAATTTACATAAAAATTTCATAGCATACAGTAAATAGTATTGTCTATAAGAACCATCATTTTTGTAACTATATACTCATTATTTCTGGAGTAATGCAATAAAATAGTGGGT
>JAWQRJ010004511.1:0-10980 GCA_033557515.1 Diorygopyx duplodentatus
ACTTTGAAATAGATATGGGGGTGGGGGTTGTTGCTGGTAAACAATAATTGTCAGAAGAAAACTATTGTCGCTATCCTTTAGTACTACTAAAACAGTTAAATATTTATTCTAACTTTTTTCTGATATGTCGTACAGTTTTGGAGATATTAAAGCAAATAGCGAAGGGTTGTTTTGCCGATAGAGCGCTCCACCCCCCGAAAACGGGTGATTCCGCAGCTAAAAAGGTTACCTAAAAAGGTCTTACACCACATCAGTCTATAAACCAACCAAGTTTCATTTAAATCGGTGAGACACACTTGCCTGTGTTCCCTTGTAAGTGATGAATTTATTAATTATGCCGAAATTTACAACCACGGTTTTCGGTAGTTTTGTATTTCACGAAAAAGGGTTTTCGGGGAACACAATAAAGTTCCAAATTACCAGTAAATTCTGTGAATTTGTCCGAGTTTTTTTGCTTAAACAGAGAGGGTGTAGAAACATTTTATTCAGTATTGTTTTGAAAACTGAGTTGGCGTAACGTATGCTAAAACGCCTACAATACGTCGTATTGTAGGCTGTACGTAGTACTGAGCGGCAGGTATCAGTCGCGCTAGTGCTCTTTTACTTAATATTTCTAAGATCTACGTAAAACGGAGATCTTAGAAATATCTCTTTTCAAATGTTATGGGCATTAAATGTTGATTGCACAAAAGGAACATAAATCTATTCTTATAAAGGGAAAATAAAAAAATATTCTAAAATCAAAAAAATTATTAAAACCCCATTGAACATAAAAAAGAATACTAAATTAAAAAAATTACAGTGGCGGCTCAAATAGGCCACCCTGAGATGCCAAAAAGTAACCTAATCTCTCATAGAAATTCCTTCTAACATTAGAAAGTATTTCAGGTGTGATAAGGTTAGCTGTTTCTATTATTTTAGCTCTCAGGGCATCCAGATTTTCTGCTCGCTCGTGGCCATAAACAGCCTGTTACAAGAACCCCCACAAAAAAAGTCGTTTCCGGAACTATTTGCGTTTCTAGCAAATCTAAATATTTACGGGCATTTAAAGTCCCATCAATAAAAAAAGGGCCTATTAAAAAATGGTCACAAGAATTCAACGTTCAATTTTTCCGGATATTGAGTACGAACAGGAAAACTTTTATGCAAATTTTCGCGAGGCCAATATTGAACTACGTTAGAATTGTGTTTTGCGTGCAGTGAAAAAGTCGATTCATCGATGAAAACAACGCCTGCTTGATGCGTCAAGAAGCCCTGTATATTGCTAAATAATAGATCGCTGTAATAATGAGTAGTAGTCGCTGTATTTCACCTTTATATGTACATTAGGGTGGTCACAAGTAATCAATGTTCTAATTTTTTCTGGGGCACCCCCCTAAAAGTTGCCAATTGGCTAGAAAATGAGATTGGCAAAGTTTCAGCTTAATCGGATAACGTTAACCCGTGCCTCATTGAGCAGCCATGCTTATTTTGATATTTTTTTCCAAAGTATCATCGAAAAATTAAAATGCAACTTGCTCTGAGCTAAGATACCAAAGATGTTTTATCATTTTAGAGAATGCGTTATCTGCAACCTCTTTATCAATTTTTCTGTAGTCAACAAATTATTTAAATAATTGTAGGTCTTGGTTGGGGGCTAAACTGGGGGTTTGGGGGCATTGAACCACGCTTTTACATAAATATTGATTATAAATATACAAATGTCTCTAATACCTTTTTTTCTAAATCTATGAATGAAAATTGATCCCCGCAAAGATATATTTTGAGAGAATAAATTGCCTTTGCCATCCATCTGGCGCGATGAATAGCACTGGGTACTCACTGGGTACTAAAAAATTTCTTTTGCAGGGAGACATCCTACAAAAATTAAACAAAGTTAGACAAATTCTTTATAATCTAATTACGTATTCTATATCTAATATTTTTATCTTCAATACCAGTTTTGTAGTTTGTCTTATCCAGCTTAGACCACCCAAACGGAATTTGTTTAAAAATATCTGGCTGAGGGCCAGTGGTTGTGTCCAATTTACAATCAAAAACTGCTTTTAGAATAACTTCTAAAATATGGTGGCGAAATATGCTAAAATATGGTAAGTAAATATAGAAGATTTTGCTCTAATAATTGCTATAGCAAAACACAGGTTCCCCTAAGGCGGCCAATTGCGTTTACTGCAATGGTATCAAAACACATTGCCTGGATTTTCCCAACTGCTCCCCACTCTTCAAGTGCTGAAAATACACCTTTTGCTTGAGTAATTCCCTTACTATTCTCAAGCTGAGGAACGCCTACCAACTGTTCCTCATCCCCACAACTAATCAAAACCACTACCCTCTCTACATTTTCTTTATTCAAAATTTATGGAAGCAGTTTTCCATCACAGTGCACAACAGCTTCCTCTAAATTGGAATTTTTGAATCTGTTTTTGATATCCTCAGCCGTTTGTTTACGAAATAGCTGCCTGCGGAGTCGTATTATACTTCTACTTACAATTAAATTCTGTGGGTCATGACTAACTCCTCTGATATTATTCGAACTGTCTCCATCAGAAATGCTACACCTATCTAACAATAAAGATAACTTTTCGGTAATAATCTCCTTACTTCCTCGAGAATACTTCCTTTTCTTTATTTTTGGCCCTATTTCACCTGTGCCTGGAAAATTCTCCTCCATATCTTCTTGCCTCGGCCCCTCTTCCTCTGATGTGCTGCTTAGTAAAGATTTCAATATTTCCCCCCAGCCGATCATACTGTGAGGAAGGAGGGAGGGTTTCGCCCTTTCGTCCATGCTAAAAATAGGGTTCTTAACAATAGCAGGTAACAAAAACAACCTTAGAACCTTGGATAACAAAAAGGGACTTTCAGAGGTCCGTTTTGAATGTACTTCAACTACAATACAAATCGATGAGGCTCTTCTTTTTAGAACTAGATACATATTAATTAACTATAATTAGTGAAAATATTTATAAAGTTAGAAAAAATTGTTTATTTTTATATCTTTAAATATAAATAATACAAAAGACAAAAAAATGGTCAAAAGTAATTAAATTGTTTCTGTTGCCATTTTCTACTTACTAGGCCGATTTTGAGGATATGGATCATGAGCTGACCAGAAAAATGCAAAATACCATTAAATCTAAGTTTTAGCAAAAACTTGATGAAAGTAAAAGTTCAAGGGAACAACATTTTCTATGAAATGAGACAAAAATCAGGTTTCTAGGACAAATGGTTTTCAGTTTATGAAGGAAAAATTGCAATTTCAAGACTTCAACCTCGATGAGGCACGGGTTAACGTTATTCAATTGAGCTGAAACTTTGTCAATCTCATTTTCTAACCAATCGGCAATTTTTAGGGGGGTGCCCCTAAAGGTTGGGGGCGAAAAAAAAATTCCCCATATAGCTTGTGACCACCCTAAATGGCACAGCCAGTTTCTGATACAACACTATGATATATTTTTGTATCATCAGCAAATAATATATTAGATTTAACATTTTCTACTACGTCATTAGTAAATACATTAGATATAAGAGGGCCTCCGATTCAAAACCCTCTATAAGCTACGTACGCTGAACTCGAACGATTTTAATTTAAAAGGAATTATGGAGTGATCCAGTTTATCGAAGGTCTTTGCAAAGTCAGTGTAGATGACGTCGACTTGGAATCCATTGTCAACAGAGTGACATATGTACTACGCAACTGGTTAGATTCGATACTTTTGATTGTTTCTTCATAAAACCATGCTAATGACTGGAATTAGCTGAGTTCATTTGTGGATAAATAACAGAATGCAGACACATTTCCACTACTTTAAGTTACACAAAATGGCGATAGGTCGGTAATTTTAGTAGCAGTGTTTATAGCTAAATTAAATAATTTTACCAGCAGAACTGCTGGAACTGAAGATGGTGAGGTAAATATATTGTCAATTTTTCTGTGCAAACCACATACATTTTAAAAGTAAAATGAGAAAGTATGAATGCTGGGATTATTTAGTTTAAAGCAACAATTTTCGGTAGTCCTTTAACATATTTTATTTGAATCACTAGTTGCACTGGAAACCAATTTTTTTATAGGTCTCGAGAGCATATACTTTACAAATCGGTCATCTTTATACTTACGCACGTTACTAGATCCACTAGGATGTTCAACGACACCATGAATAATAGCATTAAGCTTTCGGAATTCGTGATCACATATTTTCTGAATGATACTCTCAAAATCAGTAGGAGACAATGTTACTGATGGAGGTGAAGCAACTTTTGTTTGGGTCGATTACCTCCGCCCTTAATTCGATAATTGGAGTCTTTAATTCATTAATATCATTACCCATAGATGCACAGTCTCCACATGTCCAAAACAATCCCCATTTGCTTTAATAGCGCACACCTCTGATGTAGATATGTCAATGCATAAGTGATTGTAACTTTTCTTACAAACTGTACATATCACTATTCTATGTTCTTCGAAATATTTATTACTAAAATGACAGTTCAGTAAGGAGGCTGTCATAGCAAATCGCTAATCTATTATTGTAATTTATATTGCGGAAATTGTATAAAGCAAATGATTGACAATCATACACACTTCACAGCAACGGGGCCTGTCCTGTTGACTAACCAGTAACAAACAGTAAGGACCATGACAGGGAGAACGTTTTTTTGGTTTTAGACAAAGACCAAGTTTCCGACAATTAGGACAGAAACAAGAACGTTGATCTTGTATTCACAAACAAGTTTTAAAAGGCTGCAGAGTCAAAAACAACCACACTTTGGTCCACTACCAGAGATAATTATATAAAACTGACTAATCAGAAACTACAGATTATCAGTATAGTGATTCAGCAAAATTCAAGTTACTAGATGATTTCACCATGAAATCAGCAGAAAAAGATAAAGAGGCGCATCATGTGTATTTGTTAAAGTGCAGAAATCAGTTATTCTGCAGATTATCTAGGTAATCTGCAGATTAACTAGAGTGATCCGTTAAAGTGCCGAAAATTGCTTCATTTCTCAAATTACCTAGATAATCTGCATATTACCTACTAGGCACCCGTTAATCTGCACATTACCTACTAGGCACTCGTTAAAATGAAAATAAGGTCTTTGCTAGAACAACAGCAACGATTCTGTACACTTAAATTAACATAATGTTATTTATTTATTTTTCGATACTACAAAGAATCAAACGGTTTAAAATATTATTATAATTAAGGAAATGAATTTGCAAAACGTATGATAAAATTATGCTTACTTATTTGTGCAATCTAAAGATTGGTGACACTTTGAATTGCATAGCAATTGGTTTTTGCGTCAAGCAAACCTATTTGTGATATTTAGATTTGCCGTCACATTTTCTAAAACCCTGCCCAGTAGCTAGGGAAAACAATCCCTAGTTCCTGATTTAAAATACGGAGCCAAAATTCAAAATTCAAAAATGAAATACTTTTACATATTTTCTAAAGCAAATAGATAGATTCGAGTGGTAGATTTCACTTTTGATTGTAGTTTTGTTTTTAATTATCTTTTAATACAAATTTTACTCCTAATTATCTTTTTTCTTTACTTTTTGTTTACTTTCTTACTTTTCCTAAATTAATAATTTTTTTTAAATATCACGTAATAGGACCAACAGCCCATGAAAACATTTTCATTGTGAAAACAAAGCTGAAAATAGTTTTTTTGCTGAACTACTGGGCCCCATATTGAATGTCATTGCTAAACAATTGATTTCACAACTTCTAAATCTTTGTTCTAAAATAATTATAATTACCAAATATAGAATACTTTTGTAAAAAAAAACCTTCAACCCCGGTTGCACAAAGTGTTGTTAAGTTTGTGGTCAAGTTAATAACGTAGTTAGCCAATCAGGTTAGAGGATTTTGAATTTTCGGATTTGAATCAGATTGCTTAACAACTTTGTTAACTTGACGACATACTTAACTAGGCTTTATACAACCAGATCTCAATTGCAAAAATTTCTTGTATGACGTAACTTAATCTCTTATGTCAATGCATTAAGATTTAAATTGGTAAAGTTAACAAACATTACTTGCAACAAAACAAATTAACCATTTCGCGGATAGTGGAATACATGCTTTTCGAGTATTCTGATCTCGAATTTTGAGATCTTCTGTCAGGGAGTATCCCTGATCGACTTGTCATATTAGGGTGTCCAAGAAAAACAGTCCACCCCAAATATCTTTGTACGTAATTGTTTTCGTGGAAATGGCAAAACACGTTTGCTTTCATTTGAAGGGGGACATCTTTTAGCATAAAATTCCTTTTCCCCTTTTCATGCCCCCTCCAGAGGCACCCAAAAAAATTTTTTAATTGAAAGGTAAGTCGTGTGATACTTTCAATGAAAGGTGGTTTCGTTCTCTACATGACCATGTTTTCGTTTTGTATTTTTATCGATTCATTTTCAAGAAAAATATTTTTGTATAATTTCCATTACATTTATTTTCATAAAGATTTATAATCGAAATAAAACTTCATTTCAAATGCATGGAATACCGCTCCGTAACCGCTCCTAATCTCAATTCTGACGTCAAACCTAACAGTTCTAATATTGCTATAACCGTTGTATCATTGGTTATAAGAAAACGTCAATATGGCACTAAAAAAATTCTTCAAGATTTTTGTCATTTTGTTTACATTTCTTGTTTAGAGCAGTTTGTAGTTTGCAGACAGGTTCAGCTGCAAATAAGAAACACAAACTTCAGCCTTCAGTGCGAAATGAAGGAGTTCAAATAGCAGTTCTGACTGCTGAAAAACTGCTAACCAATCTGACGTTTCAAAAAGTAATGTTCACAGAATTTTAAAAGAACACAAATTCCATCCCTATGTGATCATAGTGGTACATGAGTTCAACGAAGAAGATTTTGACCGTTGACTACAATTTTGTGAATACTACAGCGACTCGCTGAAGAATACTAGGAATTTGCCCGGCAATATCTGTTTTTCTGATGAATGTTCTTTTTTTTTGAATGGTGAAGTAAACAGACATAACTAACGGTATTGGAGTGACAGTAATCCTCATTTGATGTTCGCATCCTCAGAAATTTAATGTTTGGGCCGGTATCTTGGGAAATCATATTGTTGGGTAATTTTTTAATAAAATAAACTTTTAAAAATTTTTAATAATAAAAATACAAAACAAAAACATGGTCATGTAGAGAACGAAAACAGCTTTCATTGAAAGTATCACATTACCCACCTTTCAATTTAATTTTTTTTATGGGGTGCCGTTTGGTGCGGGGTAAAAAGGGGAAAATACATTTTATGCTAAAAGATGTACCCCTTCAAATGAAGGTGAAGACTTGTTTCATCATTTTTGCGGAAAACAATTGCATGCAAAGATATTTTGGGTGAAGTGTTTTCCTTGGAACACTGTGCATATATTTATGGTGTTTTTCTCAACCTTGTGTACTAAATGAAATCTGGAATGATTAGCTTATGAAACGGTTAAGCCACATAAAAAAAAATTGTAAATTGCTATATCTGTATTTAACTATAACCTATTAATAAAGCCTTACTGTACAGGATCGTTATGAAGCTGAAAAGATGGCAAACATGGCACCAATAATAAAATGTTTTTATGAGGAATTGCCTGAAGTGAGAGACATGTCAGAACTTGAAGCGAAAGAGTTTCGTTTAGCCAGGAACAACATTTGTGTTGCACGTACTTTTGAAGAGCAGAACAAATCAACACCCATACCTAATCCTGTTCAGACATTTCACCAAGCGTTCCACAATTTCCCAGAAATTCTGGGCGAAATTGATAAAGCTGGATTTACAACACCTTCGCCGATCCAGTGTCAGTCGTGGCCCATTTTGTTAAGAGGCGAAGATATGATTGGTATCGCTCAAACAGGGACTGGTAAAACGTTAGCCTTCTTACTGCCTGCCTTAATTCATATTAACGGACAAGCCGTTCCATTAGAAGAACGTAAAGGACCGACCGTGTTAATATTGGCACCGACAAGGGAGTTGGCGTTACAAATTGAGCGTGAAGTTAGGAAATATTATTATAAGGGGATTAAATCGTATGTAAAATTGTTATGTTGATTTCAAAAATTCTGACTGCCATGAGGTCTGGAAGTACCCAAACTTTGGTTTATAATAAACCGTAGAAAACGTTTTTAAGAGTACGCGTCAGAAGTTTTGAATCATACAAAAGTTTTTTTGGTGTCTACAAGTTTGTTCCTTGCAGAGTTTGCATTTACGGCGGCGGGGATCGTCGCGAACAAATACGGGTTGTGAAAGACGGCGTCGATATTGTTATTGCTACACCAGGTCGGTTGAACGACTTGGTCGAAGCTAAAATATTGGATGTAGAAGGAGTTAGTTACGCCGTACTGGACGAAGCTGATAGAATGTTGGATATGGGATTTGAACCACAAATTCGCAAGATTATGTATCAAGTTCGTAAAGATCGGCAGACTTGCATGACAAGGTTTGAAACAAGAAACTATTTGCGAATGAACTGTTCATGGTAATTTGATCTTTTGTTTAGTGCTACTTGGCCATCTGGTGTTAGACGGTTGGCTCAGTCTTATATGGTTAATCCGATTCAAGTTTATGTTGGTACATTGGAGCTTGCTGCTGTTCATAGCGTAACTCAGAGTATTGTTATGATTCCAGAAGACCCCGATGAAAAGTTTAACAGGGTATGTATTTTGTGATCTGTTCAATTTATTTTTGTATTCTTCAAAGCAGTTGAGGAGAAGAGCTCGAAAGACTACTTTTTCTTTGGTTTCGAACATAATTTTTGTTTGGCTGCTTTTTACAATTCACAGTAACACATAATAATAACTATTAGCTAGATAGCTACACGACGAAAATTTATTATAAAGGTTATTGCAATCAACACAATTTCCACTCTTTTCCCTTCAGAAATGGCCCTTATTCTGTAATTTTGACTATTAATGTAGTCCGGATTTGCTGATTTTACTGTTGTTTTAAAGATGTTTTTAGTCATTAATTACCCTTTTCTGTGCCTAACTTATTATACAAGAAGGAATGACTCCAGTAGATTTCAATCAATGATTATAACACGAACCATTTATTTTCAGTTCCTGGAATTTTGTCAAAATCTCCAACCTAAAGAAAAGGTCATAGTATTCTGTGGAAAAAAGCTTACTGCAGACCAGATTTCATCCGAACTAGCCATGAGCGGTATAGACTACCAGATAATACATGGCGGTATTGAACAATCAGATAGAGAACAAGCTCTACTGGATATTTCGGATGGGACCGTTAACATTCTTATAGCAACAGATGTCGCATCTAGAGGCATAGATATAGATGATATAACGTATATTATAACATTAACAATGGTTTCGGCATAACGTAACATTAATTTATTTTAGGCATGTTCTAAACTACGATTTTCCGCATAATATAGAAGAATACGTCCACCGTGTTGGCCGTACTGGAAGGGCTGGTCGTACGGGTGACTCAATTAGTTATTTCACAAGAGGTGATTGGGCACAAGCTGAAGAGTTGATTAAAATACTTGAAGAAGCAGGACAGTGGGTACCAGAAGAGTTGATCGAGATGAGCGAGAGGTTCAGTCAGTGGAAGAAGCGGAAGGAACAACAGGGGACTTACAGGGGCCAACGGTCACGCTGGTAGGTTCTAGGGTTATCCGAATCTATTTATTGTTGTTAGGTTAGAATGTGTTTTCAGTTTTTATATGCCAACGATTCAAAAATAAATAATTCAGTATTGAAAGGGTATTTTATTATTTATATTTATCACAAATGAAGTGTAGATTATCATACAGGTAAGTAGTTTTTAAAGTTTAATTTTTTTCATTTTTATTAGCTATATGGTTAATTATAGATGTATTTTTCCTTACACTTACAAAGTATTGCATTCTGTCCAAGTAGTACAATTTTTCCATTTGTCTGCCTATTGGCAATATTTCTCCTATTTTTATTCATTTTAAGAAAAAAAGTTTCAAATAAAGTTGATTTCTTTTTTCTAGAAATATTTTCATATCTACAGGTGTTCCATTTCTTTTATTTTATTAACATATCCAAAGATATATCATTTAGGAGTTGAAATTTTTTAGAAAAAAATACATTTGTTTTTTAGAAAAATGTGCCAATTAAAGGTTAAATTAAACATTATTTATTGAATCATTTTACACGGAAAATGATTCAATAAAAGAAAATGAAAAAAGCTGCATGAAAATGATAAATAATAGACAAACCAAGTAAAATTCTCATTTTGGAACAAAATAATTTCATTGAAAACTTTTCCCCTTCAGGTTTTGGAGAAATGATGTTATTTCATGTTTGATACAATAACTTCAAAATTGGGGCTTTTTGGTGTAAGAACAATTTGAATACAGTCTTCGGCGTTCAATCGATTTCTGTTCTTCGTTTTTATGTTCATTATAGTGGAAAATCCTTGTTCACAAAGGTAGGTTGTTGCAAATGACAGCAACTTTTGTACCATCTCCTCATGTGAAATTTTGACATCCTTCTTCATCCAACTTCTGACATCCAAAAAGACGACAGGTCTGCTTTGTTCTCAAATTGAATACGTGCTTAATTATTATCGAAGTTCAAGAAGTGCCTCAGCCAAACCTTGAACCCAAGTAGCACAAAAATATACAATGTATATGATTTTCATATACCGTACTAGTACAAAACACGTGCATTTCACATGAAAATCGGGTGCAATTTATATGTGAAGTGTCGCCCAGTTACATGTGCAATTCGTATACATCATACGCACGCTAATATACCAAGTATATACCCTGGTAGTGAAAACAGTGGAACAGATATATGACAAGCATATTCAAAAGTGCATTGGAAAAGGTGCATTGCATATACTGGAACTTACGTCGTACATCTATGGAATACTCAGAAAATATGTCAATATCTTCATAACCATACCGTAGGTACATCACAGGTATATACAAGCAGATACCCTACATATATTTGGTACGTACATCTAATACTTATAAGA
>JAWQRJ010004512.1:0-10979 GCA_033557515.1 Diorygopyx duplodentatus
ATCCATAAAAGCGCGTAAATTTTTTAAATTTTTTACTCAACTCAATTCCATAGAAGTAAATCTAGACTTTTAGAAAAATACTAATCCTAAAATATTCATACTAAAATATTCATTAGAAGTGAACTTGGCCATTTGGGCCCAAAAAATTTGCCTCCTTTTTACCCCAAAGACCAAGTTGTGCATTATTTTATCAATTTTTAAGTAAAAGATGCTCAAATTTGTTAGAAGATTAACCCACGGATTGCAAGCTCAATTGCAATGTCAATTGATTGGAAATTATTTGGTGGTAGTGTGTAGAAAAAACTTAGATAGGCTTTTCGAAGTAAGCGCGTAGGCATTTGTTATTGTTATTCGATTAGAATTTTATGAGATATGTAGACTTGACATATATTTTTTGTTCTTATTTTAGTATGATAGTCAAAATATACCATCTTTTTTTTAAATTCGCGCCAAAGATGCAGTGCGGGTAGGCTAACACAGCGTCGTTAGGTCATCTAGATGTAATCATGCAAATAAGTGATATAACAGTACATGTTTACACCTTTTGTCAAAAGTAATTGTTTAATATTTAACAAATCCAAGTTTAACCCTCGTATTGGAAAATTGACTTAGTTGCACAAAAATAATAATTTTATATTTTGACAGTAAACCATTTCTGTATGAAAAAAAACCGCTTGCACAAAGCATTGCTGTCAAGAAATAATGTGTAATGTGCAAATAAAACGCCCATTTATTACACAACCGGTTTACATTTCCGTACGCGAAATATTCTGAATATACCATATGAGCAGCACCTAGATTTACAAATTAATAAAACCGATTTGGGTGGCAAAGGGTTCATTAGATTGTAACAATGAGAAACCAAACTTTAGGACCGGGCCAAGATTTTTTTTGGTCCGATACACATTACATTTTCGAGGTCGCAAATCCAGTTGGAAGATATATAAGTTACTAATAGATGAACGGTCAAGCTATTTACAAGACCCGATAAATTGTATTTTAGTGCATAATCTACTCAAATTTCAATGCTTTATAAATCAATGTCTTAACTTTGATTTAGAAGGTGGGAGCTTGCAGCCCCCTATCAATGAAGTGTATCAATGAAGAACTGGAAACTTATTGCTAGTGTATATATGTATCCTTACCAAACCTCAGGATGCGAAATTGAGTTTAATGCTTTATTAATAAATATCCTAAAGTTCCACTGGTTGCCAAAAACTTCCATTTTTTTTAATTTCGAAAGAAGAAAACTGTTTACTTCAAAATCTTTGGAATAACTTCTTACAAAAGAGCCTTAGTTAACAAAAATTCCCTACTTAAGTGTAACTAATTTTATAATGAAGAGTATACTAGATGCTTATAGTATACTAGAGCCTATAACATCAATTTTAATAATATCTTATTATTAACAGCTCATAGAATCTACATGAAAGTGAATACATTTAGAAACTAAAGAAAACATTTATGAAAAAAACTCACTTTTCAGAGTAAATTAGAGCCATAGGACAATGAAAGTATAAAATACTGGACATAATATGGGGTTCTACTTATTGTAAAGAGTATTAGATAAATAGGTCTAATGCATTTAAAGAAAATGTTGGAATTCTCACGAATCGGGTTGAAATGATATTTCAACATATTTTGGAATATTTTGAACATAAGTAAAAATGTTTGGCATATGATAAAATGAAAAAATTTAAAAATAAGTGGTTAGGCTTACTAAATTGTGTAATTTCATATAAACCAATCGTTATTTGACATTTGTTAAAAAATATTCATGCACTTTTGAACATAAAATAACGAATTGCTCGTGGGTTACTAATTGCTTAAAAATTAAATGAAAATATTTTGCGAGGCGAGAATTTTCTCGCTAGGTGAGAAGTTGTCATTTCTCGCTTCGCATTCTCACTTGGGAGGCGAGAAAAATGCGAGACGAGAATGTTACCACTTTTCGCACATATTTCTTGTAACGATATGAGAGGCCAGTCCATCACCAGTACAAAGTCTATATGTTTGTGTCAAAATGCTTGTATTGATATAACATGACGTTGGAATGAGGAGACTATGAAGAAGGTACTCCAACTAAACGAAGATCCACGTATTTTCAGAAAGAATTGCCAAAAACCTGATCACAATACCTTCTAGTTTGTTCGTACTTCTTTTTTTAATTTACTAGCAATAGAATCTCATTACAGGCGAAATAGTAATATCCATAAAAAGTATCTTTCATCAGAACTGACGATTGCAGAATTACACCATACATACAGTGCCAAATCTGGGTATTTGTAGTACAGTATCCAATGGAATCTTTATTGTAATTTCCAAGAAAATCTTTAATTCACATTTCACTCTAATAGGAATTTTTAGCTTAGCTGACTTTATGTCCGCTATTAATTTGCACATGCTAAATTAATAGCGGGCATGAACTCAGCGAAGCTACGACATGATGCTGTAAACATTCGTTCTTTAGAAATTCGCAAAGAGATACATTTAAGTAAGGCAGAAAATTCATTCACCATCCATCTTGAAAAATAAATCGAAAAAACATGTTTTGTGCTTTGACTTTCAAAAAATTCCGCCTCGCATGTTACAAACATAAATATGTGTATTTTGCAGTTGTAGTTTCACAATTCCAAAATTTAGCAGCTTTGTCACAATGTATTGTCTAGACAGCTTGCGAATCATAAAACATGAACTGCACTTTGTGATCATGTTATTTCCAAAATAAAAATAAGGTTTCATTCACGTAGGTGGGTCGCTCTGTAATGCTAATTGACTGCTGTTTCGCGATCATAGAGAAAAGAAATGGTCCGCTGTATTAACCTTACAGAAAAAGTGTTGTACAATTACAAACATACATTTTGAAAGGGGGGAAAACTATGTGAACCATAAAAAGTATAAAAAACATATCAAAAATTCATTAACCGGGATTTCAAAATGCAGTGGTGTCCCACTTTTACCAAGGTCGGACGGACTAGAATATATTTCTTCCCAAAACAGGCCAATGCCTATAAAACTTTTCAATTTAATGCAACGAAAGTTAGTAAAATAAGGAGTGAGAGTAAGATTTTGATTTCTAAAACATACTACAATTTTATAAGCTTGGTGATAAGCTTGGTGACAACTATTCTTTGGCAATTTCTTGCATTGAAGCTTAATTGAGGCTTAATAACTTTTTGAAATATTAAAAAAAAAACACAAAATTTAATGTTCGGGATTAACACACGGAATCCCGAGAACACTTTGGGATTTCGTGGTGTTGTATCTTCTGTTACAAAGATGATATTTGGATCAAACCATATAACTGTTACCACAAATATCCACCCAATAGTAGCAGTAAGAGTAAGTTAGTGATATAGTAATGTTTATTGCACAGTAAGGATAATACGAGTAATTGCGTAAGAAGATTGTACTACAGCACATCACATCTAGCCATAGAAAAGCAGTAAAATATAATAATAATAATAATATAATATAATAATAATAATAAGCTTTATTGTGTACAATCAAGATTACAGTGATTACAAGTTAGGAGTATAATACAATTTACAAAGATGTACACAAAAGGCGAGGTTCAGACAATGTCTGATTTACAACCTAACCCTAATTGAAAATAAATTAAATTAAATTAAATTAAACTAAATTCTGTGTCGTATACCAAAAAATAATAATAGTAATAATAATCATTTGAAAGAAAAAACATTGTATCGAAGTTTCGTTGAAAGTGCACTCAGCAGCCAACCCGACTCATGACACCGTTAACTGTCATGTCAACCACTCTGTAAATGCAACAGATACTGAAACATGGCTTCCCGAAAGGATGGCAAACTTAATTTTTTGAATTTGTCCGGTATCTTGTTATACATAGAATAGATGCAATACGTGTAACCCTTTTGGAAAAGTGTGGTGCGATGTAACGGAGGCGATAGTCGACCCCTACTTCGAACATTAACATTGTGCACATCAGTTCGAAATGAGATCTTATTATATAAATAAGCCGGAACTTGAGAACGCAAAATTTTATGGAACAAACAAAGTGAGTGAAACCGACGCCGGTGCTCCATATTAAGCCATTGAAGACTGGGGAGTTTGTGGCTCACATGATCACGCCCTCTGATGTTGCATATCAACCTGATACAGCAATTCTGAATTCTCTGGATACGCTTTCTGTCTGCAAGATCCAAAAAAGGACCGTAAACTACGTCACAAAAATTGAAATGGCTAAGAACAAGTGATTCACACAACATTTTTCTAATTGTGTAGCTTAAACAGCGTCGATTTGCAAAAATTAGTTTCATGTTTCCGAACGCCTTACGTATGCAGGAACTTAGGTGTTCTGTAAATTTTAGTTTGCTGTCAATGATTAAGCCCAAGTTACGGGTAGAATGTTGGAGTGTCACCCGTTGATCGTTAATGCGGACATCTAGCATACCCTCAAATTGCGACAGAATTCGTCTTGGACCCAATAGCATACATGTAGACTTCTCTGGATTTAGTTTTAAGGATAACGACCGAAAACAATTTTCCAGAGACGTTAGGTCTGAATTTATTGTATTGTTTGCTGCATGTATATTACTCGGATCAAATGAAAAGTATAATTGCGTGTCATCCGCATAGTAATGACTCTTACAATGTTGAACAGAGTTCGGTAATTGTGAAATGTACATAGAAAATAGCAGAGGTCCAATAACTGACCCCTGCGGTACCCCTGAACTAATAGGAAGCGCATCTGATTTTGCTTGGTCCAACAAAACTATTTGACGTCTTT
The DNA here is from genome assembly GCA_033557515.1 of Diorygopyx duplodentatus. NCBI lineage: Eukaryota > Metazoa > Arthropoda > Insecta > Coleoptera > Scarabaeidae > Diorygopyx > Diorygopyx duplodentatus. The sequence goes on from JAWQRJ010004512.1 coordinate 4,769, forward strand.
CAGAGAGATAATTTCCCACAAGCAAACGCGCCGAATCATGGAATCCCAGAAAACTCAGGACCGAGAGAAGGGTCTTATGATTGATCATGTCAAAAGCCTTTGTTAAATCCAACTGAATCAGAGCAGTGAGGTTTCCCCTATCTGCTGCTGCAACAACATCGTCAAGTATGTGTAACATCGCCGTACCGCATCCATGTTGCCGTCGGAACCCAGACTGCGTGCGAGGTAAGAGATCATACTCAGTAAGATGCGCTCTGATTTGCTGGTCCATGATCTTCTCGAAGATCTTGGATAATGTGGGCAGTAAACTTATAGGTCTAAGGTCGTTTAACTGTTTCACGTTCTTAACCTTTGGCAACGGAATCACGTGAGCGATCTTCCATGCGTCCGGAAACACGGCATGCTGAAAGCAATAATTGAAGATGTGCACAATGTAAGGAACGATATGTGGACAGCAAAGATAAATCATTTTTAGGTTTATGCCATCGGATCCGTATGACTTAGATTTAAGCTTTTTAATAACATGCAGAACCCCACCATCGCAGGTATTCCGAAATTTGAAACTCTGAGTGAAGCTTGATGCGAGGTTATTGTCATAGTAGTATCGGCAGTTATGGTCTAGGGTGTCGGTGTTACTACCAATATTAATAAAATGCTGATTAATTAAATTAGCGTCGCTAAGCTCGGTAGGCAGCGAAAGTATTTTCTTTGGCTTTGAATAAACATTACATTTCTGCATAGCCTGCCATAGGTCAGATTGGCCCCTACCAATAGCGGACTCAAGGTACGCCTGCTTCTCTTTACGGATAGCGGTAGTGGTGGTGTTCCGCAAACTTTTATAATAATTTAAGTGCTGGATAGATTTTGTTGACACATATCTAGCTTTGGCCTTGTCCCGCAGCCGAATCATCTGTCTCACTGTATTTGTAATCCATGGTACATTGTTGTTAGTTTTAACGCTGTGCCTCATGGGTGCATGAATATCAAATACCTGCAATATAGCCGAGCTAAGAAAATCGACTTTATCATTGATATTACTTAAATCGAAAATGATACGAAACGGAATTGCAGACAAATTACTCATAAAGTCATTATAATCAAAAAATCTATAATCACGATTCCATCGTGGAATTTTATACTTTGCTTTTATACGACCGTTAATTTCACAGTAGACAGGAAAATGATCGGCCACGCTTTCCACCAAAACCCCAGATTCGACAACTTCTGCTTGTTCAGATACAATGATACAGTCAATCAGAGTAGCACTTCTCGCAGTAATTCTAGTTGGTTCGGTAATTATTTGGACTAGATTGTAGCTCTGGAGAAGAGATAAGAACCTATCTGTACTCGAGTTGTGCAAATCTAAGCAATTGATATTAAAATCCCCAAGCAGAATAAATGTCTCAGCAAGAATTAAATGTTCTAAAATTCCAACCTCTAATAAGCTCAAAAAATCGCTAAAATTTGAATTAGGAGGTCTATATCCAACACCTACAATAAATCCCCCACTCCCAACACCACACCGAACCCACAATCCCTCGCAGTGAGGCTCGCATTTAGCAGAAAGAACCTGACACGTGAAATCATTACAAATAAGCAAAGCCACACCCCCGCCTCTCGATGGTCTATCAACACGGAAAAGTGAGTACCCGTCAAATCTAAGCGCATCGTCAGAAATGTTCGGAGTAAGCCAAGTTTCAGTTACAGCAACAACACTATAATTACCAGAGTGTAAAAATGTGGTAAATTCATTCAGGTTGGCAACGAGTGACCTCACATTCATGTGTGCAAAGCAAGTAGTATGCTCGGACATACGGTTTTTCGATGATTCAGGCTACAAAACGCAAAGGAAAAAAACACAAAGTAAACAAAAATAAATCTTAAATCTCGCGAGCCTCCGTAGTCGAGTTTAAATTTACTAAATCCACTTCACGCTTAATTGAGAAAACCGAACCATTTAAATTAACAAAAATTTTACCGTCATGAGACCATACATTCCTATTCCCGTACTTATCGCGTGCTTTAATAAACAACCTGTATCTCGATTTTGTTAAATCCTCGGTTACCACTATTCGCGATCCCTTCAGCTTCGATTTTGATTTCAAAACTCGATCTCTGATTTTATAGTTTGCAAATTTAATAATTACGACTCGCGGCCTCTCACTTCCGGAACCAGGACGGGGTCCGATGCGATGACAGCGGTCCACATACTCGGGGGGAACGACAATATCTAATTTTTCCTTAAATATGTCCAACATCTTGCTTTCGGTGTTTTCGTTGACATGTTCTGGAACCCCAAATACTCGTAAGCAGCTCCGCCGTGAGTACTGTTCCAGTTCGTCTACTTTTTGATGCAGAAACTGGTTTTCTTCCTCCAACCGGCCGATTCTCTCGTTGAGATTTTTAACTTCTTTTCCGACTAATTTTGCCACTTTAGAGCAAAAATTCTCGCTGTCAAACAAGTCCATCATGGACTTGTCGAACATAGCTTTAATTTGACGTAGATCCTCAGCCGATAGACGCATTATAACCACTATAAAACAACTTGGTTTCACGGAGCGATGCACAGCCCGCCCACTCAATATTATGGCTACGGCACGACTCGAGTCGAGTCTATTGAATAATTACGATTAATGAATAATTTTAATAAGTTATGTAAGAGAAATATGTATTTAATAAAACAAAAAAATTTAAAACTGAACTCGATTTGCTGGGAATAACCACGAAGTTGCACACTTATCTTTGCTCTTCATTTTTTAGACTACAGTTCAAGGTTATCGTGTGACCAAACCACATTATTTTGCTCGGGAAAAAGAAGAGAACTTGTTATTTGTATATTCCGATTGACTCATTTGCCTTAGTTGATATACACGGAATTAGTGTAGAGTTTTCCTTGTGACAAAACAATCGTTGTCAGTTAAGCTAAAATGAAGGCAAACATTGTAGTTTTAGCGTTTTTCTGTTGTTTTATTATCCGCGTTAGTTGTGTCGGTTTAGACGAAACGTTTTCGTGGTCCAGAATAAGTTATAAGTTTGGATCTAAGAAAGTGAGGAGGGAAATACGCAACGACCACGGAAAAGGCAATTTTGTATTTCCCACAGATAGTTACGACGACCAAATCATACCGAATCACTTTGGGATCGATCCTTTCGTATATGGTAAGCATAAATAAAAATATTTTGGATACGATGAAATATTAGTATATTTACAAATTATACTAATATTACAAATTATTACTCTACAGATTGGTCCGAATTTTGTTATATTCTATCAAATGAAACATGATCCTAACAGGTTATTGAGGAAAATTAAAAAATAAATATTGGCTTTAACCCCCTCAGGTTAACCTGCGGACCCATCATTAAAGTCTCCGGACGTATAAAGTACCGCAATTGGTGTACTTGATGTATCTTAAGAACTAAAAGCAAGTTTCTATTAAACATTTTTTCATCGTATTCTTGCTATATCTTCTCTTCAGAAAGACGTTCAAAATAGGAGAAATTGAATCAAAGAAAATTTCTTTTTTTTTACAGAAAACAACATTCCAATCGGAGCTAACAGATGGCAAGATAAATTATTTATAACAGTTCCCAGACGGCAATTCGGAATACCCTCGACTCTTAATTATGTCCATTATAACAGTCCGCAACGTCATAACCTTCCGTTAATTCCGTATCCGGATTTGCAAGTTAACAGCCTCAATTCCTTGCCTGGAAGAGAAAATTTCGTGTCCGTTTATAGAATAGCGATTGACCCGTGCGATCGACTGTGGATGGTCGATACGGGAGTAATCGAAAAGCCCGGTAAACGGTTATTTGTTATGTCTAACAATGTTTATGCCATTATATTTTTTCTTGTAGGAAACAGAACAGTGCTTAAAAAACAACGTTTAATCATAATCGATTTAAACACCGATAAAATCATTAAGACCTACTATTTTAAAGATTCAGATTTAACAAGTAAAACTACGTTAACTATGGTTGTGTTAGACGTGACTAAAGATACTTGTCACAATGCTTACGCCTATCTGCCAGATTTAGCGGGTTACGGTCTGGTTGTTTACAGTTTAAAAAAGAACACTTCTTGGAGGGTGAAACACAATTATTTCTACTTAGAACCCACAGCTGGTGATCTTAACATCGGTGGCTTCAAGTTCCAATGGACAGATGGCATTTTTAGTATTGCCCTAACTGATGTTCAAACCGATGGTTATAGAACAGCAATTTTCCATTCTTTAATGGGCAATAATTTGTACAAAGTGTCCACTAGAATCCTTAGAAATGAAACAGCAGCAACAAAATCTTACAGCACAAACGATTTTGCCCTGGTTGGAAACAAAGGCCCAAACAGCCATTCCTCGGCGTCCGATATACATAAAAAATCGGGAATTTTGTTCTTTGCTTTGGTTAACCAGAACGCAATCGCTTGTTGGAACACGAATAAACCCTTTAGAAAATCGAATATAGGGATTGTGCATAGGGACGACGAAAAAATGATTTACCCATCGGATATGAAGATCTACCAGGACGATTTGATTGTTTTAACCAACGCTATGCCCGTATTCGTGTACTCAAAATTAAATTACGACCACACAAACTTTAGGGTATGGACCAAAAATGTTTATGAAGCTGTAAGGGGTACGGTTTGCGAATAAAACTATAATTATAGCTGTTTTACGATGTATTCTAATGTAGTTTCCGCGAATACTATGAATCGAATAAATTCATGCTTATGACCTTTAAAAGTGTGGTTTATTGTGATTGTAAATACCGGTTTGATTGTTACGTGGTATTATCTAATTATCTAATTTTCTTAGAAATTTATGTCCATACAGGATGTCCGAATAAAAATTTCTGTTTAAAATCTTAATACATGCAAAATTGGTAAAACCAAAATAGTGCAAGAAATTAGATGACTTTAGTTCTTATCAAAAAACGACAAAAGAGAAAATGTACACTTGCATACGATAACCGACTTCTTATCAATCTTCAATTAAAAAATTGCGATTTCTCTCAAATCCCACGTGCTATACCGCTCGTTCTTGCGACCGTCAAGGACTGTTTCTCTCTTTCTCTCTCTCTCTCTCCGCATCCGAGATCTCTCCTGGATAAAACGAAAACTGCCGGTCAAAGACAACCAGTTGGTCGGCGTTCTTGCGATTTGTGCGACATGCTTTTCGCGATTACAACAAGTGTGCTTTTCGTCGTGCATTTGCACGTTGCTGACCTCGCAGGGTTGAACGAGGAATTCGCGTGGAGCAGGATCAGTTATCCTCCGGAGACGGCCTCCAGGTTTCGGAGGCCCGATTCCGCCCCGAGCAGGAGGCCTCCTTCCAAACCCGGATACGGTGGCTCGTCGGACGTTTTGGTCTTCCCCGATCAGGAGAAGGACGCATTGAGCGGTACCAGAAGGCCTAGTACCACGTCTGCTAGGCCGACACCAGTACCGGATGATCCTCTGAGCATAGAATATATCTATGGTAAAGTTTTGGGCCTAAAGAAATATTTTCCTAAAGACATTTTGTATTTAATTCTTGGATAATTTCCTATGGTTTTAAATTTTCTGAACGTTCATTATAATAGAACAGAACATTTTCGTTCTAAAGGATTGATTTTGTCCTAAATGCATTTTTATTGTAAATACATTTTGTCCTAAAACTTTGGATGATTTCCTATAGGTTTATAATTTCTGTATATTTATTAATTATTTCTATTTGTCTATATTTTTCTAAGGAATCGAACAGAGTGCAGTGCATTGAAACTTCGATATAGTAGTCACTGAAGGAATTTTTACCCCAAAGGAACTTTTAAAGATATAAAAGAGTTGTTCAAAAAAGAATTAAACATTTTTTAATATAGAAAGAAGTTTTAATATAGAAGTGTTAAGAAAATACAAGAAAACATTTATTATAATACAGCGGAGGAATTTTTATCCCAAAGGAATTTTGGGCCTTAAGATATATTTTCCTAAAGACATTTCGCCTTTAATTCTTGGATAATTTCCTATGGTTTTAAATTTTCTGAACGTTCATTATAATAGAACAGAACATTTTCGTTTTAAAGGATTGTTTTTGTCCTAAATGCATTTTTATTGTAAATACATTTTGTCCTAAAGCTTTGGATGATTTCCTATAGATTTATAATTTCTGTATACTTATTAATTATTTCTATTTGTTTATATTTTCCTAAGGAATCGAACAGAGTGCACTGC
>JAWQRJ010004513.1:0-10979 GCA_033557515.1 Diorygopyx duplodentatus
CATAATAACTATCCACATCGATGTACGTATTTTACGATTATACTGTATACATATACAGGTATATAAGTCGCCTTTTCCTTACTGTTTCAATGTTCAGTTATAATTTGGAGTAAAATTTATTAAATCTATATACTTTATTATTGAGGAGTATAACTACATTTTATTATAAACCATTATAAGTGTTCTTTAAAATGGCAAAAGCTATAAAAATGTTAATAACCTTTCAAATATCCAACACCGATGAGTCCCCTGTAATACGCGAAGAAATTGAATTACATGACGCTCTAAAAGATATTATTTTAAGACCACAAGAAGAAAGTAGATTCGCCTTCGAACAAAGATTGGATTAGAATTTGAGAACTCCCGAAACCTCGCTAATCAGAGTTTGTTGAACCAGAAATAGAGGGTGAAGAAGATATAAATTTTATAAATGAAGATAATACCTGTGACGAAAGTATTAACACACTGGCATATTTGGACCTCGAGTACAAGAAACATTATTCCGACCGCTAAATATCTATATCTTTGCGTCGATATAAATAAAAAAAAAGAATAAAAAGTTTCATTCGCATTGACAATGAAGTCTTATTATTATTTTTACATGTACACTTCTGTAAGTTGATCTTTTGGGGGACGTTTTTAACCCAATTTTAAGGGTTAACACACACACCAGAGATGGGAAATAATTACGGATATTCCATTATACTACCTTAAAGAGTTAGAAGCCCCCCCCCCCCTTCTTGTCAGTTAAAATCCTGTAATGCAGATTGAAAAGAGTTTTGAATTATCACTAAAAAACATTTTTTTATTGAATTCCACTACATCAAAACTATTAATATACATCTTAACGAATTAATGTTTAATGTGACATTATCGCAATAATATAGCACAAGGTCTAAAAGTTTTGTGCACCAACCTAAACATCAATAAAATCCTAAAGTACACATCAATGTAATTAAACACACAGGTTTGCTGATGTAATAGGTTCGTGCTAAGCTCTATTATCATTGAAGATAAATGAAGTTAGGTTCGTAATATTATTAATATGTGAAGTTGGGTAAGTAGTCCATAACTGCGTTAACGAAATACATTAGACAATTTATCCTTGCATTTGAAAGCTTATATCACAAAAATTACTTCACTGAAAGAAAATGAAGGAAACCTTGATACAATCAGTATATTTCTTAATATTGTGTAAAAATCACATCTTTTGTTTCAAATCTATAGTCTGAATTTTAAAATTTTTGTATTAAAATGGAAAAATCAACAGATAATGTTGTGGGGAATAATTTACCTTCCCCCGTTTGGGATACCCCAAAATGGAGCGAAATTTTAGAACTGCCTCACCAGTAAAAGCTTTTGTATGCACCACTTACCTACTAAGCTTCAAAGTTCTATCTTAAAAGGTTTAGGTAATATTGAATAATGGGGGGATTTTAGGTTGGTTTTCCTGCAAAACTTGTTTGTATATTTTTGATTCAAAAATGCGCTGATAAAATATTATAAGCTAATTTCGGGACGCCCCAATTTCTGGACTCTATATTAATCCCAATCGTCCCAACCAAGTAAACCTAAATACCTAGGGGCTTTTTAACTAAAGCGCCCCATAACCGGTACAACAAGGTGTACAATCGGGTTTGAGACGATTGTCTGAACGATTATTGGAGCCTCTGTGGGGCTGTAGGACGACAAGTCGTACTACACGGTCGTGTTTGATAGTAGTTTGGCTTGCACAAAAGTTTACAGTACGTACGATCGGTTTGGTAAACGATTTGTTTGAACGTTTGTGGAGGTTCAACAAGTTGATATGATTTCAGTCGCAAACATATTTTGTTTTTTTAATATTTTGTATTTTGTAAGCAACATGTGCTGGGCTATTATTGAATTGACGAGCAATGGAAAACAATCAACCCTTCTGGGGAGTTTATGGGATGTGAAGTGTACAGAATATTCTAACAAACATAAAAGAAATTTAAGCTACGAAGTTATTCTTCGTAGAAATTGCATGAAATCAATAAAGAAGCGACACGGACAATATTGCAAGAAAAACAATATTTGAACAGCCTTTAGACGAGAGTTGAGAAAGGTAGGTAACCCAAGCATTTTTCAAATTGCCATAGCCTTATAAAACCGTTTGCAATTTTTTCCCGTTTGCTGTACCGTTGAAGAAACTTGATATATGAAAAAAAAACGTTTTAAGTTTTTTTAGTTTATTTCCTCTTTCAGGCTAATGATAACGAATATATGATACATGAACAGCAACATTAAGACACACTATTTCAACCACCATCAACACCTGCCACTAGTTTAGATACATCTCGCACCAGTAACCATTCAACTTATTCCAAAAGAACAAGGCCGAAGAAGACTTCAGATCCTATTGAAAAAAAACACAGTTGATAAGCTCATAATACGATGAGTAATGACCAAGACAAAAATTTTGTGGCAGCACAAAATGGCTTAACCAAGTGAAAGGAATGACTGAGCACCAGCGATTGATTGCTGAAAAATTAATTTCAGATGTAATGTTCTATGGAAGGATGGGGAAATTGACAGAAGACGCAGTTGCAAAATGTCAACTACCAAGTTATCTTTGTTTTGAAACAATTTAATTTCATTTGAATAAATTACATAAAGCCATTGAAGAGTTAGCATTTGTTTTTAAGGGGAAAATATGTACAATGTGACCTATCGATTGAATTGGGGATACAGAATTTAAGGTCTTCGTAAGAGTTTCCAGTTGCTCAAACTAGTCAATAGCCAATAGCTCAAACTAAGTGTTAACCTTTCTTCAGCACTAATTGGCTCTCTCATAAACGAATGTTTATTCGTAAATTTAGGCCGAACCAATTCCAACAATAAATTAAATGTACCGTTGTCCATTCTCAGACCGTTCTTGAAATCTATTTATTCTGTGGCTTGTAGTACTTTCAGCAAGTTCATATGTGAATATTTTTTATATACAGGGTTCGGCACGATGAGCGTTCATTAGAAAGATATGGAGAATCAGGTAAATTAGATCATTGAAAGTTTGGGATTATTGGTTTTTGAGTATGACAGTCTTAACTAAAATATTTCCAACTTTTGATCACTTCCGGTTATACCGGAAGTGGTACTCACCTTGCTTATTTCTAATGGAACACCCAGTATTTTATTGCATTCTTGAATTCTATGTTAAAATTTAAATCAACTTTGTGTTACATTCCCTATACTGAATATTAACAGCTCCTGAGATATGTCAGTTTCAATAAAAAAAAGTGACAGTTACATTGCTCTTTTAAATGACATGTAAAACAATAAGTACTGCAAATAAAGGAAATTTATTTGGCCATGTTAAAGAGATGGCAAATCTTGTTGAAAGTTTGTTGATTTTTTTAAATATTTTTCAGGGTGTTCAAAATATTTATTTAAATACGACGTTAAAAAATAAAAAAAGGCATTTTTTTTTTTAATGAAAACCTTATTATCTCTATACATTTTTGAATTCTTCTAAACAAATGATATTAACTTTCTGTAGAATATCCTGTACCTAAAATGGTTTGTTATTGGAATAAATCAGATTAATGGAAATGTATCAAAATAACCAATTTTAATTAATAATTCTAAATTTAAAGCGACTTAAAAGAACAAAACATATTTTAATTATAACAAATAAACACAAATAGAAATTCAACTGATCAAATCTTGTAACTTGTAACGGTAAACTAAGAAATAAAAGGTATCAAAATACGACCAAATAAAGTGTATAATCGTTTTCTTTTTTAATTAAAGTAAGTGTTCAAAAACGCTGCCATTTTGCCCCAAACACAAAGTAATTCTTTTGAGAAGACATCTGTTTGTTAACAAAGTGATGGAATTGGCACTAATATTATTAAAAGCAGCGCGGACTCTACACTGCATATCATTCTTGGTTGCAAGAGGATCTGCGTATACCTTATTTTTCATGTATCCCTAAACATAGAAGTCCAAAGGTGTTAAATCAGGCGAACGAGGTGTCCACCTATCTTCAAACATATCATCTAATACAGTTGAAACGGCCATTGTCCTATGGGGAGGAGCACCACCCATTTGATAAAACGCACTGTGAATCTCTTCTTCTGGAAGATGTTGCAGTGCTTCACCCACAACATTTCTCAATGTGTCTACATACCCCTCCGAATTTAAGTTTTGATCATAAAAAATAAACAAAATTTTTCTTTTTTTTATGGCACAAATGCATTAAAATTCCAAGAATCTTGGAAATAGCGTTGTCGAACAACTCTCGGTTTTTGTGGAGCTCAAGCATGACTATCATGCCTGTTATAAAGGCCATTTATAATAAAAACCAATCGCAAAATTCAACTCGACCAGATAAACCTTCACCCTTCAAATTTTGTACTTGATGATATTTATATGGTTTCCATTTTGTTTTACTAAAATTCTATGTATTTGTTCGGGTTGAAAGTCTAAGAACAATTTCGGCATCTTTAAGTGAATTATTTCGATATGCAGTAAAGTATGCCAAGACCAAAACTTTTGTATCCTGGTCATCAAGTAATGGCTTGTTTTTTGAAACTTTTGGCAAAAACGAACCATATTCCTTGCAATTTATTAGAAGCCTACGCAATGTGCCTTTGATTGGATTTGGACGATCTGGATATCTTTCAGAATGTACAGGACACGTTCTTTCGATTATTCTGTTACATTCTCCATAAGTTATTAGTAAATTTAAGAAATCTTCGTTAGAGAATCCTAAACGTCGTGGAATGCCTGTGTACATCATATATAATATATGATTTTGATAATAGTGATATAAATTGTTACATTTACTTAAGGTTTGCACAAAAAACCATTATAGGAGTCTGGAATACTAGATATGCAATGGGAGGTGTTCAAAATTGTTCATAACTGGATATATCCTAGGATGATTACCTGGAGAGTTATGCAGCCCAAAATACGTTGTTTTCAAATAAAAATATGTTATATATTGGCTAACATTACAAATGGTCATCGTTTGATCACTGATATTTTAAACGAGAAACTTAGCAAAATTAAAAACATGTCAAACAGTTAAATTAAATCAGTCAGGGTTAAACGAAATTTTTATAATTTCTCTGATACTATTGCAATTATTCTTATTTCGACCACATTATAAGCATAATTGGTATACTAAATAGGTATACGTAGTAAGTACACAGAAGGTAAATTTCTGTGGAATGTTTCACAATAGTTTAATTCTCACCAAATGCAAAGGAGAGAGCAGCATTATAATACTTGTTGCACAACAATAATAGTTGTTTGTATTTGTGTTCTACTTTCATTGAAATTGTAAAATGTATGTTTATTTACGTTTGTTCTATAGACTAGAAATCTAGAAATTGCGTCAGTGCTGTATAGCATGGCGTACACAGTGAGCAGGCGCCAAGCATTACGAAGAATTTTCCCAAAAATTCCGTTCAAAGGTAAAGAAAGAAATGTGCTCTTGTGGTGTATGATAAATTAAGGTCTTATCGGACAACAACGTAAAATCGCATAACGCGAATTATACTTCAAACAACTGTTTAATGTAGGAAAACAGTTGATATAAACAACATAACCTCACTGCCTGTGTTGACTTTTTAAATGAAGTGTGTTTTTAATCAACGACGTACTAATTGTAAACCTTAAAAGTAAGACAACAAACATAACAGTATTATAGCTTAATGCACTAGTTCCTTGAGATGATGGAAACTGTTCTGACCAAAAGTATTAGACTTTTGTCTTAATCAACACTGCCTTGGAACTTTTTTGATTGGACTCTTTATTTATCACTATCGAAGTATGGCAACGTTTAACGTGGCTCAAGAAGGACCTGTCAATGCATTAGCATTAAACCGTGACAATAGTCAAGTGGCAATTGGTGGTAGAAACGGTAAGTGCCCAAATAATCGCTAGTGATCTGCAAATATTTGAAATGCTTCTGAAGTTTTCAAGGTTTACTCAATTGAAGATAATTGCTTCAAGGAGGTGTGCAATTTACGAGCGTCGAAACATTTAAATCTTAGTTTTTCTTGTAATGATGTTGCGTGGAGTCTAATAGATGGTAAGTTTGCATTTATGTTTAATTTAGTATATGGGCATCATCTCAAACATCTTACTGTTTGTTGACAAAACACTAAACCATATGTTGTTCAATGATTGTTTATTTGTTCAGCATTTTTAAGAAAACATTTGATATAAACAAGATTTTTCAATAGATTGAAATTCATTTTAAAGCAACACATTTTTTATATAAAAAGTTTTTAGCACAAACAGAGGAAGTTCGGGTATTATGGAATATCATTTACATTTTGATTTGCAAGTCAACATAAAAAATTTGAGATATATTAAAAGTTAGTAAAGTACAAACTTTGACTATTTCTTAACACGTTTTCAATGTGTTAAAAGTGGAAGAAAAAAAATACCTATCAATATTTAGATTTTAAAAAAGAATTACACTTTTCGGGTAATATGAACCAGTCAGGTAATGCAGAAGATGGTTATAAGGGATATTAAAATTGCAAGAAAACTCATGATTTTCAAGAATAACCAAGATTATTTACTGAGTAAACAGTACATCACCTACAAATCATCAGATTCTTTGAAAAATTGTTTTATTTTTTACAAAAATCACAAAGTAGTTTGTTTTTTCGGCCCCACCACACTCCACACGGGCCCACATCGCACACATCAGGCATTTTATCCACTTCTCCCCTCTTCCATCCTCTGAATATTTTCCATTGCAAAATACGCACACTGCATCTTCCTCCTCTGGTGTAGAACCTGGTAAAACGTCCATCTCAGATGATACGTCGGAATGGAATGATTGTTCATCTTCACTAGCCTCGTTTTGAAACAGTTGTCTAGAGTGCTGAGGTCTACTACCAAGCTTCATCTTCTTATTTGGGACACGTTTTTCAACTTTTGACAATTTTGTCTGAACTACCGTCGCACTTTTCTTATCTTGATCCTCATTCTTGCTTTTTCCATCCTTCTTGACTTTGCCATCCTTCTTAGTTGCCGGATCTGGCTCTAATTGAGTTTTATATGGGGATACTGTTAAAATGTTTGGTGGATACCACGATGGATACCACAATGGATCCTGGTGGAGCACCTCCCATCAGGAGATCGTTCATGCTCTTCCTGGGGAAAATGATTAATGGAGGTACAAAGTGACCAGCAGCACCAAAACAGATAATAATTGTTACCAAAGATCCCCTTTCAGCTGATGTCAAGGAACCTACTTGCGTTTTCCCCATAAGACCAACCACATGAGGAATTTTGCTTTGGACAACCGACAACCCGGTCTCATCAACATTGTAGACTGCGGATATTTATGTTTGGCAGAAAGATCTTTCAACATATCAAAAACTTGTTAATCTCTTCTTGCTTGAATCCTCTAGCCCTTCAGAATGATGTTCCAGTAGACTTTCGGATAGATATCTTGAACTTATTTCTCGCCATAAATAAATAAAACTAATCTTTGCCTGCCCTATCATGTGTTTCAAAAGGATGTGGAATTTTATTAATAATCTCTAGCTGATATGCTAATGCGCAAACATCTCTTCTAGTTAGTCCATAAAACATGGCCCCCATTTCTATCAGATACTTAACTAACTGTTGCTCTAATTCCTTAGAAAATACTGGTTTATGCCCCAGAAATGTAGACGCAGCTACTGTAGGATCATGATCCTTCTTGTTAGTGAGGCGGAAGAGTGAGGCTCTGGGAACGCCAAATTCCTTACTAGCCTTTAGGAAGCCCATTCATTTCTCTCGGACAGCAAAAATCGCTTGAGCCATTCTTGCATGGTCCCATAGTTTCCCCCTCCTCCCACCATTTTCTTTCTTCTTTGGCATAATCTGATATAAACAAAACAAATTCTTTTATATATAGATAAACATTTTATTACGATTTGGTATAGTTCTGCATTTTATATTTAAAAACTAGATAAATACAGGCAGAAATGTTCTGTACGTAATAAAATGAATAGGTTTTAGGTTTTGTAAAAATGTCGGGTAATATGGAATATCATATTTTTATTTCGGGTAGTATGAGATACTAAGTATTTCATATTACCCAACACACCATCTTGAAAAAAATAACCTCTTCATTCGGCAACAAGCATTGAGGTAAACTGACTAACACAGCAATAAATATAACTGTTTAACTTAATACTGAACTTGATTAACATCACTGACGAAGAGGTCTTATAATTAATGCGAATTTTATAAAACTTACCTGCAAAAAACTGCAACAATTGAGAAAAGGTTTGAGTTCAACGCGTCACTCCAACAACAGGTATCCAAACAGAACTCACCCCAGTGCATCATAGGAGTAATGGGAAGTCGTTTGACAGTTTTACGCTTGGCTGTAGCACCGTACGGGTCAGATATTGAAGTCTTCCACATTGCCTGACCATTCCATAACACCCAAACTTCCTCTATAATATATTGTGTTTAATAATATTTTTATTGAGTTTGTTTTAGATAAATAAATAATCATAAATTAACATTCACAATACATAAAGGAATTTGATAATATTTGCATAACAGGTATATCTCTCCAAAGGCAGTTTCTTTTGCAGATTCTATTCCCTCTTTGAGGCATCTTCTTTCCCTGAACTTTTAATTCTTTTCTTTGCGTCCTCTTGTACACAATAAAGGAATTAATGCATAATCATATTTAAAATAAAACTAAGAATCTTTTCTTTGCCCCTTCCAGTGCTTTTACATTCAGAAACACTTTCTTGCTTTATTATCATCTCCAGCTTTTCTATTTTATCTGATATATTGAAATACCACCTTTTCGACCAAAAAGTTATAATTTTCTCAACTTTAATTTTCTTAAGTCTAAAGGTAATTTTCGATTTTCCATTTTATTTTCTTCGAAAGCAGATGCTCTGCCAAGTCGACGCTATTACATAAACATGATGTCATATATTTTCACAACCATCATAAAGATTATATATAAGATTTTGTAACTTTTCTCTGTTTTGTAACGAGTATACCATATTTACTAATTTTTCCTGTGTTGTAAACACGAAAATTTAGGTGACTATATCATGGCTTGATCCAATGAAAGATTTTGTTTTGACTTGTACACCTTTTTAAAGATATTCCATTACTGAATAAATTTTGTAGGTCAATTTTCACTTTCTAGTATTTTCTCATTATTCGAAAATGGGATGGATTGTAAAATTTGATTGAGGATTTGTAGATTAGTAATTATTAGCACTATATTTCGTAATTATCCCATTGAAATATGTAATTTGAAAATTGCTTCAATTAAAGTATTGTAGTGTTTTTCCACTTTTTAGTGTTTCTTAGAATTTTATATATCCATTTATGGGCCATTTTGTTTGTGATGCGTGTTTGATTTTTTCATTAATAATTCAAGAATTAAAATATAAACTAATAAATTACTAATATACAGTCACTAATAAACTAATTTACCACTTCTGGAATATTTTCTGAATTACTTTGAAATATTTTAACACCTTCATCTCCCAAAATGAAATCTGGAGTTACATTGATGTAACTCCAGATTTCAAGATCAATGGATCCTATTTCCTTAGTTTTCAATGTGGCTAATCCACTTGTACCTCACTGATGCTTGGTTGCACAAAACAACTGTTTAGTTGACAGATCATTAACAAGCTGTTAACCAATCAGATTGAAGAATTTAAATTTTCAAATTTAATTCAGTGGTTCGTTCTCAACATTGGAATACATTGGAAATTGAAACTCTGAGTTCTCTTTTTATATTCAGCTGAGATCTACTTTGCCTTTAATTAAAGTGACCAGATGTTATATAATGGAATGTGGAAACACTAAAAAAATGTTTTTATTGTAAGATCATATATTGTAAAAATCACAAAGGGTAACATTATTTGTCTCTTTCCCAAGAAGCCCAACAAAGTTTCTATTTGCATTGTCAGCACAAACTGCTGTGACTTTACTAGTTAAATTATTTTTTTTCAAAATTTCAATGAATGAATTTGCAATTATTTCAGAATTTTCCCCCCAGAAGTGATACAAAATCTAAAAGTTTTATTTGTGTTCCTAGTTTGTAATCAAAAAAACGAATTAAGTAATTTAATATTTTTATTATTAGTATATTATTATTATAATATTTTTTAAAGTTATCGAAAATTGCTCATTTGCATAAGGTGCAAATATATGTTTTATAATCGCTTCACGTTTTGTGCGAGCAGAAGTAAACTTTGGCACAAATAAAATACGTAAAAGTTTAGAAGTGCAGTCCATGGAAAGGTTTGATTATGTATTATTGTATGGTATGCAACTACTGCTTCAGCTATGGCTAACTATTTACTTTATCTCCAAATTCTACTTTACGAAAATAGCTGCTTAATTTTATTGAAGACGCTGAGGTAAATAATGATTTCTTGTGTTTATCTGATGCAACATGTCTCGTAATGCCACTTCTACCCCCCGAGCCAATCTTAAAATCACTGCGACAAACCTCACAGAAAACATTATTTTTAGTTGCTCTTTTTTAAAAAAGGAAATTCTTTTTCTAATTCCAGTGTAAAAGTACAGACACATTTCTTTGACTTGGATATGGAAAATTAATTAATTAAGTATTACAAATTTTATATTCTAGTTAGCAGGAAGTTATCGCAATTCAATTAACAGAATATAACGTAACAATACCGGATATGTCTCTTGTTTGGAAAGTAATGTGTGGAATAATAAATTTCCATTTGCAGTTGGCGCTGAAATTCAAACATCGGTCTCGCATGCCTTTGCAATTTGCTGTCACTTGTGACCGCTTGTCACACTTGTCACAAATTAATATTGTTTAATTTGGGGAATGTCATTAATAATTTTTTAAAATGACCGCTAATATCAGTTCGGAGATCCATCAAAGACGTGTATTTTTTTTTCAAAGCCGACTCCAAATGGAAATTTATTCGTCCACACGTTACAAGCTAGAATTATTCAAACAGACTATATAACAA
>JAWQRJ010004514.1:0-10979 GCA_033557515.1 Diorygopyx duplodentatus
AACAAAATAGGCAATATGAGTTTTAATGGGGGTACTTTAAAGTATGTATGCAGAAAATTTCATTGATTCATCTTTCATGCTTTAAGAGAAATTAAGGATTAAAAATAACGATTTGAAAACACTGAAAAAATTTGAATCCTTTGATGAAAATTGAATCGATAAAAAATTGGGGTACTTAAAGTGTATTTACAGAAAATTTCACTGATTCATCTTTGATGGTTTAAGAGAAATTAAGGATTAAAAATGACGATTTAAAAATACTGAAAAAATTTGAATCGTTTGATGAAAACTGAATCGATTTAAAACTGATTTCAAAAGGAAATTAAACAAATGAACAAAATAGGCAATATGAGTTTTAATGGGGGTACTTTAACCCTTTCGTCCCGGATGGTACATATGTGTACCACAAATGTGTGAAGTATTCCGGGACGAAAGGGTTAAAGTATGTATGCAGAAAATTTCATTGATTCATCTTTCATGCTTTAAGAGAAATTAAGGATTAAAAATAACGATTTGAAAACACTGAAAAAATTTGAATCCTTTGATGAAAATTGATTTGATTAAAAATTGGGGTACTTTAAAGTATATTTACAGAAAATTTCTTTCATTTATCTTTTATGGTTTTGGAGAAATTAAGGATTAAAAATGACGATTTAAAAAAGACTGAAAAAATTTGAATCGTTGGATGAAAATTGAATTGATAAAAAACTGATTTCAAAACGAAATTAAAAAATGAACAAAGTAGTCAGTATTTGGATTTAATGAGAATACTTTAATGCACATTTATTTACAGAAAATTTCTTTGATTTATTTTTTATGGTTTTGGAGAAATTAAGGATTAAAAATTACGATTTAAAAAAAACTGGAACGTTGGATGAAAATTGAATTGATAAAACACTGATTTCAAAACGAAATTAAAAAATGAACGAAGTAGTCAATATATGGTTTTAATTGGGGGTACTTTAAAGTATATTTACAGAAAATTTCATTAATCTATCTTATATGGTTTTGAAAAATTTTCGATTAAAAATGGTGATTTAAAAAAACTGAAAAAACTTGAATCCTTTGATGAAAATTGAATCTATAAAAAATTGGGGTACTTTAAAGTATACTTACAGAAAATTTCTTTGACTTATCTTTTATGGTTTAAGAGAAATCAAGGATTAAAAATGACGATTTAAACAAACTGAAAGAATTTGAATCGTTTGATGAAAATTGAATCTATAAAAAATTGGGGAACTTTAAAGTATATTTATAGATAATTTCATTGATTTATCTTTTACGGTTTAAGAGAAATTAAGTATTAATAAAAATGGCGATTTAAAAAACTGAAAAAATTTGAATCGTTTTATGAAAATTGAATCGATACAAAATTGGGGTACTATACTAAAGTATAGTTACAGAAAATTTCTTTGGTTTATCTTTTATGGTTTAAGACAAATTAAGGATTAAAAATGACGATTTAAAAATACTGAAAAAATTTGAATCGTTTGATGAAAACTGAATCGATTTAAAACTGATTTCAAACCGAAATTAAACAAATGAACAAAATAGTCAATATGAGTTTTAATGGGGGTACTTTAAAGTATATATGCAGAAAATTTCATTGATTCATCTTTCATGCTTTAAGAGAAATTAAGGATTAAAAATGACGATTAAAAAAAACTCAACAATTTGAATCGTTCAACAGAAAAATTCATTGATTTATCATTTATGATTTTGGAGAAATTAGCGATTAAAAATGGTGGTTTAAAAAAATTGAAAGAATTTGAAGCAAATTTGATAAAAATTGAATCGATATAAATTGATTTCAAAACGAAATTAAAAAATGAACGAAGTAGTCAATATATGGTTTTAATGGGGGTACTTTAAAGTATGTTTACAGAAAATGTCATGGATTTACCTTTTATAGTTTTGGAGAAATTAACGATTAAAAATTACGATTTAAGAAAACTGAAAAAAATGGAATCGTTTGATGAAAATTGAATCGATAAGAAAACTATTTCAAAAAAATTTGAATTGTTTGATGAAAATTGAATGAATAAAAAACTGATTTCAAAACGAAATTAAAAAACTGAACGAAGTGGTCAATATGTAGTTTTAATGGGGGTACTTTATAGTATATTTACAGAAAATTCCATTGTTTTATATTTTATGGTTTTGGAGAAATTAAGGATTAAAAATGGCGGTTTAAAAAAAATTTAATAAATTTGAAGCAAATTTGATAAAAATTGAATCAATAAAAAAACTGATTTCAAAAAAATTAACGAAGTAGTAAATATGCGGTTTTAATGGGGGTACTTTAAAGTATATTTACAGAAATTTTCTTTGATTTATCTTTTATGGTTTTTGAGAAATTAAGAATTAAAAATGTCGATATAAAAAAACTGAAAAAATTTGAATCGTTGGATGAAAATTGAATTGAAAAAAAACTGATTTCAAAACGAAATTAAAAAATGAACAAAGTAGTCAATATATGGATTTAATGAGGATACTTTAATGTACATTTATTTGCAGAAAATTTCTTTGATTTATTTTTTATGGTTTTGGAGAAATTAAGGATTAAAAATTACGATTTAAAAAAAACTGAATCGTTGGATGAAAATTGAATTGATAAAAAACTGATTTCAAAACGAAATTAAAAAATGAACGAAGTAGTCAATATGTACTTTTATGCCAATTGTACTTTAATGGGGGTACTTTAAAGCATATTTACAGACATTTTTTTGTGATTTATCTTTTGTAGTTTTGAAGAAATTAACGATTAAAAATTACGATTTAAAAAAACTGAAAAAAATGGAATCGTTTGATGAAAATTGAATCGATAAGAAAACTAGTTCAAAAAAATTTGAATTGTTTGATGAAAATTGAATGGATAAAAAACTGATTTCAAAACGAAATTAAAAAACTGAACGAAGTGGTCAATATGTAATTTTAATGGGGGTACTTTATAGTATATTTACAGAAAATTCCATTGTTTTATCTTTTATTGTTTTGGAGAAATTAAGAATTAAAAATGTCGATTTAAAAAAACTGAAAAAAATTGTAATATGTACCTTTATGTCAATTGTACTTTAATGAGGGTACTTTAAAGCATATTTACAGACAATTTTTTGTGATTTAGCTTTTCTAGTTTTAAAGAAATTAACGATTAAAAATTACGATTTAAAAAAACTGAAAAAAATCGTTTGATGAAAATTGGATCGATAAGAAAACTATTTCAAAACGAAATTAAAAAAATTAACGAAGTAGTCAATATATGGTTTTAATTGGAGGTACTTTAAAGTATATTTACAGAAAATTTCATTAATCTATCTTATGTGGTTTTGAAAGATTTTCGATTAAAAATGGTGGTTTAAAAAAAACTGAAAAATTTGAATCATTTGATGAAAATTGAATCGATAAAAAATTGGGCTACTTTAAAGTGTATTTACAAAAAAATTCATTGTTTTGTCTTATATGGTTTTGGAGAAATTAAGGATTAAAAATGGTGGTTTAAAAAAATTTAATGAATTTGAAGCAAATTTAATAAAAATTGAATCGGTAAAAAACTGATTTCAAAACGAAACAAAAAAAATTAACGAAGTAGTCAATATGCAGATTTAATGGGAGTAGTTTAAAGTATATTTACAGAAAATTTCTTTGATTTATCGTTTATGGTTTAAGAGAAATTAAGAATTAAAAGTGACGATTTAAAAAAAAATGAAAAAATTTGAATCGTTAGATGAAAATTGAATGGATAAGAAAACTGACTACAAAACGAAATTCAATCGATAAAAAATTGGGGTACTTTAAACTGTATTTACAGAAAAATTCATTGATTTATCTTTTATCGTTTTGGAGAAATTAAAGATTAAAAATGGTAGTTAAAAAAATTGAAAGAATTTGAAGCAAATTTGCTAAAAATTGAATCGATAAAAAACTGATTTCCAAACGATATTAAAAAAATTCACGAAGTAGACAATATGTAGTTTTAATGGGGGTACTTTAAAGCATATTTACAGCAAATTGCAATGATTTATCTTTTATGACTTAAGAGAAATTAAAGATTAAAAATGACGATTTAAAAAAATGAAAAAATTTGAATCGTTTGATGAAAATTGAATCGATTAAAAATTGGGGTACTTTAAAGTACACTTACAGAAAATTTCATTGATTTATCTTTTATGATTTTGGAGAAATTAAGGATTAAAAATGGTGGTTTAAAAAAAATTTAAATTTAGATTTAATAAAATTGGAAGAATTTGAAGGAAGTTTGATAAACATTGATTGATGAAAAAACTAATTTCAAAACGAAATTAAAAAAATTAACGAATTAGTCCATATGTAGTTTTAATGGGGGTACTTTAAAGTACATTTACAGTAAATTTTATTGATTTATCTTTTATGGCTTAAGGGAAATTAAGGATTAAAAATTGTGATTTAAAAAAAATTAAATTTAGATTTAATAAAGTTGGAAGAATTTGAAAGAAATTTGATAAAAATTGATTGATAAAAAAACTAAATTCAAAACGAAATTAAAAAAAATTACGAAGTAGTCAACATATAGGGTTTTAATTGGCGTACTTTAAAGTATATTTACAAAAAATTTCATTGATTTATCTTTTGTGGTTTAAGGGAAATTAAGGATTAAAAACGATGGTTTAAAAAAAAATTAGATTTAATAAAATTGGAAGAATTTGAAAGAAATTTGACAAAAATTGATTGATAAAAAAAAAGATTTCAAAACGAAATTAGAAAAATTAACGAAGTAATCAATACATGGTTTTAATGAGGGTACTTTAATGTATATTTACAGGAGATTTCGTTGGTTTATCTTTAATGGTTTTGGAGAAATTAAGAATTAAAGATGGCGATTTAAGAAAACTGAAAATACTTCTTAACAAGCCGGCAATATATTCGATATAAGAACCAAATTTGGCGATAATTTAAAGCATTAATATTAATGCGACACCGTTTAGTGGATGCTTAAAAATCACAACACCGTTGGACATACAAACCATTCCTGATGATCCTGTTGTGATCTGGGGAGCCAGAATAAGACCTCCTGTTGCTGGTGAAGACGCCTCTTCTTGTCAGCTTCGCCGGGCTGACATTCACGTATGGAAGCCAAGAGAAAACCTGTTTGAACCCCCGACGGAATCTGCGAAAGACATAAAGCTCCCGCTATAAATCAGACTTTTCTCTTTACGACGATTTTTATTATGGTCTGCAATAGTTTCGGTCTCAATTAGTCGCCTTTAGAACAGGGTGTGGGCCATCAATTTTTCTAATTGGGTCTCCATAACCGAGTTAGCTAATAGTTGGCCGTTGCGTCATACTGAATGTCCTGTAACTCCATTAGACCGTGACTTTCCGTAGAAAATTTATAACTAAATTTGGCCCTCCCAGATGCTATTAACAAGCGAGTGGAACATGCTTACTTACCTAGAATTTAACCAGCAGTATATGATGGGATTGTACATCGAGTTGCTCATCGCTAACCAATAGATCGCCAGGTATGTTTCCTGGATGTATGGCACTTCAGTTACTTCAGGGTAGAAGGAGATGATTATGAAGTATAAGTCGTATGGGAGCCAACAAACTGCGAATATAACGACGACTACCATCATCATTTTTACTACCTGCAAAGAAAAATGGAAGAGTTTTAGCTTTGCAGCAAAAACTAATTTAAATAAGGACCGAGATCGACAATAGCGCCCCATTAGGAAAAATACGAAGGCTCGCGGTATTCAAAAGCGCAAAAGTAAAATATCAGAAGCGAAATATCTGTCGAAACGGAAACGGAAGTGATATTTCATTATCCTGAAAGGTCCATTATGAATTTTCAGCCGGCGTGAGATAGCGAATCCGCGAGAGGCGGTCCGCACTGCTGCTTCTCGTAGATCGTTCGATTTGATGCAGTTCTGTTTTTCGGAAAACTATTACTTTTAAAAACCATAATAATTAAAACGCTTAAATCTTCTTATCAAGCATCTTCAGATCACATAAAATTAATTGGTGCTACTTAGATGAACACCAATGAACGTTCGATCGATCCCAATCGATTCCAATCGATTATCTCGAAAGAGGTATCTCGAAAACTACGTCGACCATGAGGTTTTAAAGTAATCTCCAAGCATCCTGAGGAAATCCCAGATGGGTTACAATGGTTTCCCCGCATACCAATGGCATTTTAATTATCGCCATACGTCCAGAAGTGGACGAAACCCGATACGTTACGTCGTGTTTACTCGGCCCCCGATGATATTATCCGAAATAGATGTGTGCTCGTAAACCGACATCAACTGGCGGACAAATATTGAATATGCGGGCATTAGAAAATTGGTTTTCCCGTTATTTGAGTATCGCATAATGTAATTGAAGCGTTTACGTCCGCCGGCAGGGCGGAGGGAAAAATTCGCGGGCGTGTTCGAACGCAATTTACGCGTGGCATCCTAACAGAACACCGAATTATGCATGCACGAACAAGCACGGCGAGATAAGCTTGCAGATTAGATATTGCATAAACGGAGAAATGCACGAATGGTAATAAATTGGGAAAGTGGAGCGTTAAAAGCCTCCATTGGTCTCCACCAAAACTACACCAATTAATTTTAACTAATCTCGGGATGCTTGGAGACAACTTTGGAACGTTGTACTTGCGCTAGTTTTCGAGTTATCTTTTTCAAGGTCACCGCCAACCTTCACTGGTCTTCACCGAAAGTGCACCAATTAATTCTCACACACCTCAAGACTTCTTAGGAGAACTTTAAAAGATCGTACTCGGTATAGTTAGCACTCACCCTTCGTTTGTTTTTTATATTTTCTTTCTGGCGTTGCGTGCACTCTCCTATGCTTTGGGAACCCCATAGTTCAATGCCTATCCTAGCGTAGGCGAAGGTCATACTTCCTATGGGCACCACGTAGGTTACGAAGAGGAAAACTATTTCATACCTAAAACAATTATTAGTTTATATAAACGGTGTTTTATGGTACGCCCGTAATTCAAAGACATTAATTCAATTGTCGGATACCTTCCAGACATCGCAGGAGGCTTTGTGAGCTATTTTAATTAGAACAAAAGCGTAATTATAACCCTCTTAGAGCACTTGGATAGTGTTGTTGCACAGAATCAGGGGAGGGAGAACAATTTTGCATTGTGTTAAGTTATGCTTTGCGTATCAAGTTGTTAATTAAGTTCCGATGTTACTTAATCGAACTATGATTTCCGGGACGCATAAGGATACTCACGTTTTTTGGTGCAAACTATTTTTCCAGTCTGGATAACAGATGTCCCTTTCTCCTTCCACGTGATGGAAAACCTTGTACACGAACAAATTCGGCACGGAAAATATGGCGCTTACGGCCCATATGGCAACGGCAACGCACAAGGTGGCTATTTTCCCCATTCTAGGACGCAAAGGAGTCATTATGGCCATATACCTAAGTGGACAACAAAAAAGGGGGGAAAATTAAATTTCGTACTTGTCGGTGGAGAGGCTTTTGACGCAAACGTATGTCAGCTAATTTGTCAGCGTGGACGGGACCATTTGTAAGCATCACGCGGGTCATTACGCCAGTACTGACCTGTCGATTGATATTGCCATGAGTGAAAACACGGAGGCGCACACAGAGACGACGGATATGAATTGCGAGATTTTGCAATAGAGCTCGCCGAACGGCCAATGGCCATTCAGGCAGTAGACGAAGCTGAATGTCACGTTTAAAGTTGAGACCATAGTATCTGCCACCGATAGATTCACTGGAAGGAGAAACACAAGAAGAAAAAAGCAAATTAACAAACAGATAATAACATTAAAGTTTTAAGTTTTCATCGTGATTTTTCTTTTAAACAAAAGGGTTAATCGAAAAATTTTATTCTTTAGAAAAGTTTTATTGGTGTTTTAAAAGTAAGAATACGCGGCCACAATTTTTTTTTACTTAAAAACTAAACGGTTATAACGTTAATTATCCATTTTTGTACTTATGAGCAAATGAGTTATCACCGATTTAGAAATTGACGGTTATAGCAACAATTGTACAAATAACGAATTCGGAAAAATGTTAATCTGTTAGGGGAAGACGTAATTTACAGCTGCTCAGTACCAAAATTTTTAATAACGGCTTTGCGAAGTCGAAAAAAAAATATCAAAAGTAAAATTGTTTCTTACTTACACAAGAAATAGTTGGTTACTGTTCTCATTCTCTTGTGGGCTAGAACTATCCATATAACGATGACATTTCCTCCAGTTGCCACCACTATGATTGTCGCATACAAAACACTCCACAAAACTTGTCTCCACACAGGCAAAATAAATTTTCCTAAAAGAAAATGCGAATGTCAACTTTATGTGGTAAAACAACAGTTAGAACTTGAGACGTTTTATCATTCCTCCAAAAAAAAAAGAAAATAAATGGAAGGGATCACGAACATAATGTACGAATAAGGGAAAAACAAATGACACCAGTCGCTAAGACAAAAGAAAATCAGACTTTGACAAACGAAGGTCCGAGCGCTTGATCTCTTGAATGGATGTGTGACAATTTGTTTTTTCCTCACTTCCCATCTACTTTACGCTATACCTACTCTCTTTATAGTTTATTGTTGTTATCACCTGTATCATTTCCGGTCCAGTCGCTCGAATTTTCCAACGTGGAATTGAAAATTTCCGACAGGTTCATGTTTACGATCACCCAACGTACAGAGGTGTTTCCCACGAAGGTATTATATCACTTTTTCATAACAGATAAAACCGTGGAGTATATCTGGGTTCGACGTCATGTTATCTCTGAATTTAAAGAGCATTTTCTTTATCTGAAACACAATTAACGGGAAAAATGTAGCGGGCACTTCAAGTGGAAGAATCGAAGGTTCATTAGAATTTATTTTAATCACAAAAAAATATCTGTGTGTATCTATCTGCTATCTCTATTATTTAATGTTACCGATCCATTAACGGAAAAGTTTTTTTTATAAGATAACGCGTGCACATTTGTTTGGTCCT
This sequence comes from Diorygopyx duplodentatus, assembly GCA_033557515.1. Classification (NCBI taxonomy): domain Eukaryota; kingdom Metazoa; phylum Arthropoda; class Insecta; order Coleoptera; family Scarabaeidae; genus Diorygopyx; species Diorygopyx duplodentatus. Next base: position 8,988 of record JAWQRJ010004514.1, read on the forward strand.
TCGAGCCGGATTTTATGCAACCACCATGTTTTTATAATTATTTTGTAATTATACTTAAGTTTCATGTTTCTCTGGAAAAAAATCGTCAAGTATTGCAAAACATCAATACTTATTATCGTTATTCATATATCGGAAGTACGGTACGCAGGTGTCGCTGAACCATATCGCGCAGTCTAAGCTCCACAGCGCGCGACCATCATCAATGGTAAAGAAATTTACGATTATATGGTAAGTCTAACCGAAATCTAACTAAAATCTAACCGCCGAAAATCTGCAAAAATCAATCAAATTCAAATTCTTTCCTAACAGCACCAACTGCCAGAAGAATAAATATCACAAATTAAAACCAGTATTAGGTTAACTGCAACTTGACACTTAAATAAATAAATGTTATAGAGAAAAAAGAGAAACAAAATTGAGTTAGCTATCAGTTCAAACATTCATTCAAATGATCATAAATAATTAATCACAGCAACTATTGACGTTTAATAGTGATGTTTCCAAAAGCATAGCTGGTAGCAATGCCCTCTGAAGTACCCGTTGTCACTAGTTGTCAAAATATGCTCGAAACAAGTTAAATGTACGTAAAATAACCGCAAATAGCGAAACTGCTTATAAGTATTAACCACCCTTGGTTTTAGGTTAAGTTTTCTTTCCTCCCCTTGGTACTGGACTGCCCGAATGAGTGCCCGGCAACTTGGAAGTACCTACAGACCTTGGCCCTATCCTTTTTACAGGCAAATACCGGTGGAAAAATTGAAGAATAAAACGTCGGACATTACAAGAGGGACCGTGCAGAAATTGGTATGAGAACTAAGTATGTGATTACCGGACTCTCACAGTTATTGGATTGATAGCTAAGGCTCTTTCATTCACTAAAAAAGTGCAATCTCTACAGAAATTACAGGGAAACAAAAAATTTATTTTAAATACCTAGAATTCCTGTGTAATCCGAATCCATTTTCAGACCTTCCTTTATTCCTGAATGCCCCCGAAAAATCCAGTTAACAGATGCTAAGAGTTTATTTAATACAACATGAGATGCCCGAGGCGGTCGTAACCTGATAAAACAATTTTTAAACGTCTTGAATGTTGTTTGATGCATTTTGAAAACCACATAATAAATCTTCCCATCCATCTGTCTGTCTGTTGGTCCATCTGTTAGCAACACTTTTCCTACTTCTATTTATTTTAGGAAAAAAAAAGTTTCAAATAAAAGTTTCATTGTTTCAAATGTGTTTTTAAAAAAAAGTTGCAAGAAATATCTTCTAAACTATACTGTGTGTCACAGAACGTGAATAAGGGGAGGTTAACGTGAATAAAATTAGTAAAGTGGTTATGAAAAAAAAATTTCGAAAAACCCTTGGACATGCCAACTTTGTTTTAAAACTAGGCAGTTGTAAAATTTTTGCCTGTCATCCACCTTCTTCTTAATCTCTGCTTCCACCTTCATTTTTCTTCTTTCATTTCTTTAATTCTTTTCTGCTCTCTACTATTTTTTTCATACTTCTTTCTTTCGTTCCACATTTTTCTCCTGGAAAGAAGGTTAAACTCAGATTGATTATTATCAATCTGACTTTAACCTTCTTTCTGCTTTACTCTACCTTTCTTCAATCTCCTTTTCCTTTCTTCTCTCTTAACGTCTTCGTGTTTGTTCTTCCTTTTTCAAAGAATTTGGTTCGTCGGCCTTTTCACCTTTCCCCCATTATTTAATGCATTGTTTCCCTTCCTTCTTCTTTCTTGCTTCTTCCTTATTCCGTTTTCCTTATTTCATTCTATATTCTCCCTTCAGCCTATATTCATCGATTTTTCCACTTTCTTTTAGTTTCGCACTTTATGCTACCGTTGACTAAAGTTCTTATAGTTTAATTTTGATGCGTTGTGGCTTCGTTTCTTTTCCCATCCCTTGTAGTTCTTCCCCATTTCTTTCACATTCCTTCTTTCCTTTGTTTATTTTTTCTCGAAACTTCTTCTACCTTCTTCCTTTTATAT
>JAWQRJ010004515.1:0-10977 GCA_033557515.1 Diorygopyx duplodentatus
CTCTGTAGCTTGCCTTCAGGCAGGTACTGCAATAAACAACTAAGGAGAGGGAGTTTAAATTTTTCTTTTTAGCTCTGCTTAAGAAAAAAACGACCCGTTGTTTTTTTTTGCCCAGTTGAATGACAATTTCCGACTGGGTATAATTTCTTACTGTTGCTCTGGAGTTCCTTCCGTAAGAACTTACTCCAGAGAATTTAAATCAAAGGCACGCACACTTAATATATTTTTTTTAATTATGATTAATCATTTGAAAAAGATTGTTATTTTTATGTTATGTTTTCCATTTATGTTCGCACGGTATGTGTGGGGAATTCCTTTATTATTTTCAACCAAAGATCAGATTTTAACATACCAAATGCCAGGGAAAAACTGTTTTCTTTAGTAGTTGTGTATATCTTTGCAATTTTCTTTTTATAAATAACTTTGCAATAAATTACCATACGTACAGTAAACTCCCGATTATCCACGGAATTGGGTGGCACGGCTATCGCAGATATGCCGATTTCATGGATAATCCACAAAATTATGAAAAAAGGGAACAAATCAACACAAATATGCATTTGAACAATTTATACACACACAATAGGTAACGTGAGCAAACATTTGAACAATTTATACACACAATAGATAACATAAACATACTTATTACTTGAGGAATAATGAAATTCACTACTTACAAATTTGTAGATTTACTTCTTTAGAAAATCAGTCAAAAGTTTGCTTTTTGTATTGAAACACTTCTTTATTTGGAATTGAAGTTTTTTTAGCACTATTTTATCACAAAGTGATGCGTCATCTTCTTCCTCTAAATACCGAATAAGGCCCTCAAGGTGAGCAAAAGCTGCGTCGTGGCTCACCTTCTTTTGCATCTTACCATCTTCTTCATCGCTCTCTTCCAAATTCATACCTAACGCTCCTTCTACAATTTGTTCATCAGTTACACGTTCGAAGCCTGGATCATTAGTGTTACAATCAAACCACTCGATGATATTATCTTCATCGACATTTTCTCCACCAGCAACAGATTTCGCTAAATTTGCTAAATCATGAACGGAAACTTCTTCCTCTTTCTTTTCAGATTCTACCAAAGATTTTTCCACACTTGGCAAAATCTTCCGCAAGGACTTCAATAATGTTGATTTCTGAACTGACTCCCAGGTACTGTTTTCGTCGTAAATGCTGTCGAGAATCGTGTAATCTTTGCAGAAGGTTTTCAAATCATCTGCCCCTTCAATTCTTTTTGTCAGTAATTTCGTTCTGTATTTTTTCTTAATTGAAACGATTACGCACTGGTCCGTAAGCTGTGACATTGGGAGGCAAAAATATTTCCATCTTCCGATTTCAATTGTAATTCTCCTGAGTGGGATGGGACGTTGTTAATTAGCAATACAGCTTTCTGGGGTAAATTTTGAGACTCCAGATGCTCCCTAACTTGGAGAATGAACATTTCTTCCAACCATTTTATAGATATTGTTTGGTTCATACAACCTTTCTTTTGGTTGAAGTTATGTACTGGGATGTTCTCAGCTCTTGTTCCCTTAAAAGATCTCGGTTTCTTTGATTTTCCAATCACTACTAGTTTTAGTTCAAGGGATCCCATAGCATTGCTGCAAGTCATTATTGTTAGGTGTTCTTTACTGTACTTACGTCCTGGAGCTTGATTTTCGCATTCAAATGCCAGAGTTCGTGTTGACAAACATTTCCAGAGCAATCCTGACTCATCGGCATTGTATACTTGTTCGAAAGAAATTCTTTCTGATTGAAGAAATTGTTCAAAATCATCTTTGAAATGTTCAGCAGCTTGTTCGTCGCAACTTAATTTCTCGCCTTAGGGACCTATTTCTCTTATCCCGTGGCGTTGTTTGAACCTTGTCAGCCATCCTGACGGTGCGTCAAATGTTCCCTCTAATCACAGCATTTCAAAAAATTGTTTTGCTTTGACAGCAACAACAGGCCCTGAAACAGACGTTCCCTCATTTCTCACTTAACTCACCCAACTTAAAAGTGCCGCATCCAGTTCTTCAAAAGTGCTGCTTTTTATACTTTATTTTTTCATTGATGAAGAGTTGTCTGATGTGACTGCGAATTGCATCAATTTATCCTTCTGTTTTAAAATGTCCCTAAGTGTGCATTTTACTATTCCATATTGCAAGCTCATTTGTTTTCTCGCAGCACCACTTCCAATTTTTTTAATCAGTTCTATTTTGTCCCGAATTGATAATACAACTCTTTACCTTTTTTGCGACATGTTTCAAAAATTGAAAATGCCGAACTACAAAATTTAAATACGAATTTATGTTGAGTAAAAAGGGTTGAAAACTCATCTTACATCACGAAAATAAGTTCCATTTCAAGGATGGGTATGGAAAAAAAAGGAATTTAGACTCGCGGATAATCTGCTCATGGATAATTGGGAGTTTACTGTACTTGTATATTTAATTACCATTTCTTGAAACGTTAATAAGTACCTGGGCTAGACTTGAAATTTCTACCTCTAAACCTTTTAAAGAGAAGAAAGGACAAAAAGTCGTCATTTTTCAGTGTCTAAACCACACTACCTTAAGTTAATTTACATTGGCCTACACCCCGAAAACCAGGTCATGACCTCATCCAAACAAGGTGAGGTTCCGAAAAAAAAATCGACCCTAACGAAATATTTTGCAGGTGGCAGCGAACGTGTTAAACCCTACATACCTCAGATTGCCTCTCGTTCCTCAAAGTGTACTCGATGTATTTTATTTGGGCCTCGAAAACCGAATATAAGGTCGATTCTATAGTGTGCAACAAATCGGGCATTTGCAGTTTCATGCAATCTTCGACCAACGTCAAAAACAGCTTCGTAAACGACATGGTGTTCGAAGTTATCTGCAGCCAATAATCCCCCGTTACATAATTGTTTATTTCGACCAACCCCATATCTTTATAATCCTGAAGGAACCGCGATAGGAGATTCCTCGACTTTAAATTCATCGGCGTCCATTTGTCTTCCGACGAACGCACTTTCACCGAATCGATCAGTTTGTCCCTCGTATCGTGCAGGACCTTCGCCAAATGGGCCCTCAGCGCTCCGTCCACTTGATAGCATAAGTCGATCCCGTACTTACATAACCGCTCACACTGGCTTCTCACCAGGATTATGCAATCGGTCAACGTGGTTAGGGAAGTTTGCGGTACGAAAGCCTGCTTTATGAAGTGGCTTGTAAACAGGTTAATCTCGTGGCTAGTCCACACTACATAGGCGGATACGCAATTTGCGGAACTCGAAAACGCCCTTAGGAATTCTTCGGTCATGTGGCAGAGGTTCGTAAAGACAACGCTCGTTAAATTTTTCGTGTAAACGTAAGTCGAACCTTCCCGTTTAACCTGTTTACATTGAATCTTCAACATGCTGCTGCAGAGCTTTAAAAACAAGTCGCACGATTGCATTTTTCTGTCCAACTGGTTTAAAAGTCGAACGGCGCGTCGCGCGGCTCTCAAACCGCCTTGAAGTGATTTATCGGGATTTACCTCTAACTCCTTCATAAGGACGTCGATTAAGTTATTTTGACGTAGTTCAACTTTTTGTTTTATATCGTTGAACGTGTGATCGTCTTGATTTTTTGGTGGCGCGTACGTTGCAATGTACTCTTTTGCTTTATCCAGTAACGATAGGGCTTCTTCGAAATGTCTTTGAGCGACAGAAACGTCTAAATCATCGGGAACCTCTAGGAACCAATCAGGATGCTGACAGTCATCGTCATCATCGTGCTCGTCGAAACGATTCGTACACGTAACGTCAATAGACGAAGACCTCGATGGAGATTTATCGACGTTAACAGGTTCTTTCTTATTTTGATCATGAGATAACCTATCCTTTTTCGCCTGATCCAGTTTATCTAACCATTCTTTTTTAATTATACCCGATTTACATTGAAAGATTCTCGTATCGGGAAACGCTAATAATTTGAATGCTTGTTTCACGTTTCCCAAGTCTTTAACGTTCACGATCGCAATATTTCCCAAATCGTAGAAGAAATCGTATTTAAAACTACTTGTTTCTCTATTGGAAAAATCTGAAACCGCAATTAGGAGCCCGTCATTAAATAAAACCCCATAAACACTTTGCACGGGTGTATTTTCCAAAGAATCCAATTCGGTTAAATACCCTTCGTACAACAATACTTTCGTCGAATCTTCGAAAATCTCCGGACAATTTCTTATTCGTTCTCGAAGCGCCGCCATTTTTATTTTACGTATGTCCTCTTTTTTCGCTTCGCTGTTGTCTTTATTCACGTCGGCTTCAACGACGACGTACGCGTCGTCGCCGAGTATAGCGGTATTATACAAAGAGCTCAGCAACGATTTTTGTTCGGTTAACAAATGATTCAGTTGGTACATTTCACTTTCCAAATGCGATATTTCCTTTGCCGTGTCGATAAACTGCATGTAATTGTCGTAGACGTTCTTCTTTAAACTGCCGTTCGTATCTTCCGATAACGATTGTATCTTTTTTCGTAGACGTACCAGCTCTTGGCCCCCGATGCAATTCTGCGACAACTCTCTTACGTACTTTTCCGGATTGAAATCTGTCGTTGACAACAAATTTAACGAAGGATCTTCCATGATTAGTAGAAACTTCGTAATTCACACAAATTACTGCTTATGAAAAATTAACGATAACCGAAATTACTGAACTGATTTAAGTTTTATGCACATTTTTCTAACTTGATGATATGGAAGTAGGGTTAATTTCTTAACCTCTCTTTTTTTGCGTTTGACGTTTAACAGTTGTTTTACAAGCACTAAACAAAAAATACAACCTACCTTACCGGCGTGTATTAGGTTGCCTATTCTAGTTTTGAGAAGAAAAAATTACAAAGATTTGTTTACGCATATTCTTATAGAGAAGTTTTATTCCCACATTATCTAAATATGTGACGTTTACCTCAATACTTATGCAAAGTTAGTTTACAATCGGAACTTTTACTCTTGAAAATGGCCATTAAAATGTGTTTCTGCTGAATGCGCGCTTTGGAGGGAATCTAAAGAGAAGTAAAGGCGCGCAAAAAGCATAGGCTGGCGCGTTGCACGTTTCCCTTTTTAACCCGCCAAAAATGACCACAAAAAATGTTTTACACTCGATAGACATAAATAGTCCGACAATGGACCGGTCTCCAGCAAGGTACAGAAAAGAATTCGATCGTATTTTCGCTTTTGTTATAACCTAAAAAAAATCACATGTTTGTGCTTTAGGAAGCGGGCGAGGTATGATTCGCCGGTGAAAGAACGGTGGTCTTTGGCGAGGAAGAGTGTTATAGCTTCGGACGATCTACACGGTGTCGATTTACTCGGCGATACGGAGTCGGAGCATTCCGACGGAGAACGTCCGTCATCTAATCACGTTAATTGCAATCCGGGAAATCGACTATGCGCAACGCAGGTGGACGCGCACAGCCCCCAACCTTGCTGCTCGAAAAGCATCGTCGAAAAAGATTTCTCGGTGTTTTTAAATAGGAAACCGGATTCACCTAGTAGAAGTAAGTGTTTTAAATTTTTTTTCAAAATATTCGTTCGGAAGTTACAAAGTTATTTTTTTCCGCTGAGCAAAGTTTATGTTAGGTGTTTACTCTGAGGTGGTACTCCGTTTAATTTTATTTTCAAATGCTGTTACGGTTTGTAGACATAATAAATATTTAACAGTATTAAAATTGCTGTGAAGAAATACGTCTGAACAAAACTTTATTTGAAACAGTACTTTGTTTGACAGACTGAACATAGATGAAGAAAAAATTCAAGGCAACGTTTTATTGATTGCTACTTACTAGATTATAGGAGTGAGAATGATCTTTTAAGAATGGATAACACATAGTTTTATTATTATAGTTTATTAAAGCGTATTAAGCTACAGTCCTATTTTTTTGATTTGTTATGTTTCTAATATTGCAAAACTGTGTACTACTTTCTCCACAGCATTACCTAAGCAAATGTTGTTGAGCACATATTAGGTGTGTATATAGATGAAGAAAGATCTAATAATATTTAATTTAAATAAGTGAACATTATCCATCATTGTATAAAGTGATTCATTAAGTTTTTATGAAGCATAGTATTAGATAAATAACTTTCGTAAATGAAGAGATACAGGAAAAGTAGAGAAGATGTGTTGACCTCTTTTTTATTTATAAATAATTTAATAGTGAACGGAAATTTTCAAGTTTGTGATTTATGGCAGGTAATTAAAAAAAAATTAGTCTATTTAGTTTATAAATCACTTATCGATCATGAATTTCACTCCTGCTAGATTTTGTTCTCTGTTGGGTATGATATAAATAAATAAAATTTTTTGGAGGCTGGATCATTTGTTAACCGAACAAAAATCGTTGCTGAGTTCGTTGTATAATACCGCTATACTCGGCGACGATGCGTACATCGTCGTTGAAGCCGACGTGAATAAAGACAATAGCGAAGCAAAAAAAGAGGACATACGTAAAATAAAAATGGCGACACTTCGAGAACGAATAAGAAATTGTCCGGAGATTTTCGAAGATTCGAGGAAAGTATTGTTATACGATGTGTATTTAACCGAATTGGATTCTTTGGAAAATACACCCGTACAAAGTGTTTATGGGATTTTATTTAATGACAGGCTTCTAATTGCGGTTTCAGATTTTTCCAATAGAGAAACAAGTAGTTTTAAATACGATTTCTTTTACGGCTTGGGAAATATTGCGATCGTGAACGTTAAAGACTTGGAAAACGTGAAACAAGCATTCAAATTATTAGCGTTTCCCGATACGAGAATCTTTCAATGCAAATCGGGCATAATTAAAAAAGAATGGTTAGATAAACTGGATTAGCCGAAAAAAGATAATTTATCTCATGATCAAAATAAGAAAGAACCTGTTAACGTCGATAAATCTCCATCGAGGTCTTCGTCTATTGACGTCACGTGCACGAATCGTTTCGACGAGCATGACGATGACGATGACTGCCAGCATCCTGATTGGTTCCTAGAGGTTCCCGATGATTTAGACGTTTCTGTTGCTCAAAGACATTTTGAAGGAGCCCTATCGTTACTGGATAAAGCAAACGAGTGCATTGCAACGTATGCACCACCAAAAAATCAAGACGATCACACGTTCAATGATATAAAACAAAAAGTTGAACTACGACAAAATAACTTAATCGACGTCCTTATGAAAGAGTTAGAGGTAAATCCCGATAAATCACTTCAAGGCGGTTTGAGAGCCGCGCGACGCGCCGTTCGACTTTTAAACCAGTTGGACAGAAAAATGCAATCTTGCGACTTGTTTTTAAAGCTCTGCAACAGCATGTTGAAGATTCAATGTAAACAGGTTAAACGGGAAGGTTCGACTTACGTTTACATAAAAAATTTAATGAGCGTTGTCTTTACGAACCTCTGCCACATGACCGAAGAATTCCTAAGGGCGTTTTCGAGTTCTGCAAATTGCGTATCCGCCTATGTAGTGTGGACTAGCCACGAGATTAACCTGTTTACAAGCCACTTCATAAAGCAGGCTTTCGTACCGCAAACTTCTCTAACCACGTTGACCAATGATACATAAACAGGCGTTAGTAAGTTTTAACCCTTTGGGGGACAATATGGGATTTTCGCTTTTCAAAACTAATCTTTCTTAAGGGGGTAGTCTGGTTTAGAACACTGAAAAATGACGACTTTTGTCCTTCCTTCTCCTTAAAAAGTTTTAGAGATAGAAGTTTCAAGTAGAGCCCAGGTATTTGTTAACGTTTCAAGAAATGACAGTTAAATATACAAGTATGTATAGTAATTTATTGCAAAGTTATTTATAGATATACAGGGTGATTCAAAAGGTCGGAATGTCCACCGCAGATAATAAGCTTTAAAGTTTGATATTACGCCTTGATCCATTGGTTGGATTAACGAAGTTGTATTTGGCGGCAGGAAAACCACTTCTACTGGAATGTATGTTGTTAAGTCAGAACAAAGCTTTCGGTTCTAGCTTTTTAAATTTGCAGTAGCGTTTAACAGACGGGCAAAAATGTTCGGTAAACCAATTCTGGAATATTTTCATAGTGATCCAAGATTTTTTATTGGACTCCCAAATCACTGATAAAGAAGATTTTGAAATTCCCTTCATTGCTCTTGGGGTTTTGGAATGATAAACAAGCAGTGGTTTTAATTTAAAGTCTCCACATGCGTTTCCGCCCAGTAGAAGTGTTAAACGATCTTTTGCAGCTTTAAATCATGGTGCTCGCTTTTCTTCACGGTATAAAAATGTACGTTTTGGCATTCTCTTCGAGAAAAGGCCCGTTTCATCACCATTGAAAACTAATTCAGGAGGATAATTCCCTCGTTCGATGATTGCCCTTAATGTCGCTGGAATTACAGCAACTGCTTTTGTATCTCCACTTGCCGCTTCGCCAGTAATTTGTATGTTATGAAGATTGTTTCTGTGTTTAAATCGATTAAATCGAACCACCCTCGACTAGCTATGAAACTCACTCGTGTCGCCTTTTCCATTCTATGAATATGGTTAAAAATTGTTCTCGCTTTTTCCATTAAAATTGCTTGACCTAATTTCATATTGCGTTAAACTTCATCGTCAATCCAGATGGAAAGTCGTTTTTCCATTTGTTCAAACACGTTGCTTCTGGAACGGGTAATTCTTTTTGCAGAAGTTGTTGTGGTTGTAGTTGCTGACGATGCAATTTTTTCTTTATTTTTTAAAATTGTCGGTATTGTTGAAGTTGACAAATTTAATGCAGTGTGATTGCCGTTCACTTGCATCTAATAGTCTTAGCACCTGCATTTTAGTTTCCCGCGAAATGCTTTTTCTATTAATTTATCCTCAATATTTAATTTGTGGCATGCAAAAGATTTATTTACCATGTTTCCTCCACATAACCATTGTAGTTTGGTAAATAAATTGCTTCAACAACTTTTTCCAGGAAAACTACCATTCCAAAAGAATTCTATATACTTTTTAATAACCAGGAAGGGATCAATTATATTATTATGCTTAATAATAATAACAGTCATTTATTGAGAGCGATTCCGTATAATATAATATACAACATATTAATTTCACTTTTATTTCCCTCCATTTCTACTTAGGGTCTAATCTTCTAATAACAATGTCATCATTTCCAGCACAGTAACCAACTACCCATTGTATTTTGTTGTAATAAGTGCTCAGTCTGGAATCGAATATTTCCTCAGTATTTATATTTACTTCTCTTCTGATATACAGCGTGGTCATAATGCCTTTCCCTGATTACGATGAAAAATTGCATTAAAATCAGGGAAAGGCAGGGTATTTCTTCATTAGTTGGAATATTCGTTCCTTGATAGATGTACTTTTGTTGTTTGATGTAGTAAGGTATTTGGTGGATTGTGGAGAGGATTTTGTGGATACCTTAGTTTAGTGAGTTTGCTTAGAGTAGTTGTTTCGGCAACCGAAATGGATTTTAAGATTCTATCGGGAATTATGGAACGGATGGGATAGGCATATTCAAATATAGGTCGACATATTGTTTTATATTATTATTTATTCTATTTTTCTTGTATCTGAAACCTCTAAAGTAATTTGCTCTTTTTACTATTTTCTTCTTGATGTTAAGACAATGCTTTTTAGATTTAACTTGTTATCTAGAGGAACACCTTGATATTTTACTTCTGTCACTGATCTATTTAGTGCACTTAATATTCTTAGTAGCTTCGCTCGGACTTTCAGTATTTGTTTCATGGTGAAATTTAGAACTAACAGATAGCATTTTTTAAATTCTTATGATACTGGTGGCGTCCGTGCATAGTATCTCTGTTTCGTTGCCCGCCGACAGATAGCAGTTCTGTATCGATCTTTCTCGTGTATTTTTGTCGCAATTTTTTTAATTTACGATATAAAATGAATTTAGTGTGAGTCGAAACATATCTCTATAGATTCCTGGCACCGGATTATCGATATCCTGCAAATATCGGCCTGCAACTGAAAGCCGTTTTCCCGGGTTGAGGAATTCATACATACCCACATACCCACCCACATACAAGATTTGCGCATTTAAGAATATTATATTTACGGAGAATCAGCTTTTAGCCTGTGATGAAAAATTAGAAACTTTGATGTCATTTAATTTGATTTTCCAAGATTGGAAGCATTTCTCAATGCCGTCGATTAATTGTTGTAGCATTTCCACTGCATGTTTGAGGTTTCTACTATGCGCCATTAGAGCTGTATCATCTGCGAACTGCAGTACATATTGCGTTTTATCTGCTACTGGTATATTTGTGACAATATCGTAACAATATATATTGTATAAATTTGGAGGTAAAGGAGAGCCCTTTCCTGCCTTGGGGGACTCCCCGTTTTGGGATGAAACTCTCTGAAACGACGCTGTCCATCCTCCATATATTGTTTGGTTTTCCAGATAGTTTTTGATTAAACAGATTAGTTGTATCTTTTTAATATCCAAACACAGTGCTGCCGTTTCATCGTTCGTTTTCTTTGTCTTCTTTACTTTGTAACAAATTTTGTAATCTATATTTTGGGTTGGGTATTGGAGTTGAAATCACCCACTATAATAACATATTTATAGAGTGACATTTTGATTAGTAGACTTTCCTTAATTCGGGAGGTGTGATGAATGCAAAAAAAAATGTGAAGCTTGTTAAAAAAAACGGGATCGGGAAGTGCAGATATTCATTATATGGATAATTCGTACTGATGCATTTTCTTTAATAAGTTTAATTTTTGGGTGAGCTCGAATTAGACTCCCTATGGTATTCCATTCTCTATAACTCACATTGGTTTCTTCTTTTATTTTGGCTTCTACAAACATTGCACAATCTATATTATTATTTTCTGTATAATAGTTTTTCTTGACATTTCGGCAGACTCACCCCGCTGTGGAAAATATCGGCAGATTTTTGTAAAAAAAATTTTTATTTAATAAATGTCAAGCGCATCATTTGAATTATCTGTAGTTCAAATTTTATCTCAT
>JAWQRJ010004516.1:0-10975 GCA_033557515.1 Diorygopyx duplodentatus
GCTATCCTTTAGTACTACTAAAACAGTTAAATATTTATCCTAACTTTTTTCTGATATGTCTTACAGTTTTGGAGATATTAAAGCAAATAGCGAAGGGTTGTGTTGCCGATAGAGCGCTCCACCCCCCAAAAACGGGCGAATCCGCAGCTAAAAAGGTTACCGTTGTTCTTACACCACATCAGTCTTTAAACCCGACAAGTTTCATTTAAATCGGTGAGACACACTTGCCTGTGTTCCCTTGTTAGTTGCTTCCATTGCGTTGCTGTCATAATGAATGAAGTTATCACCACAAAAGGGAGAGCTTTTACTGTTTTAGATTTCTACGAACCATCTATGAATACAACTGTACGTGATCCGAAATTTCTGCAAAATGTTGACATAGGCAACGTCAGCGTTTATACTAATTATCCAACTCTTGCGGTATTTCCCAAGCGTCTCGCTGCGTTTCCGACGCGAAGCTATCGCGGTAGTTTCCAGTTCCATAAAACAAACACAGTTCGACGTTCCAACTTACGTGTTGCAAGGTAAACGTGCGTGGTAATCATCTAATAATTGACCCGTAATGGACTTAAAGAACCATTTTAATTAATGCGCGACTAATGACAGGCAATTTGAAAAGCCTAATTATGTAATTACCTCGAGTTGGCGCGTTCCAATAAAAACGTTACGCAATTGTATAGATTTTAGATAGACTGGTCACTTAGAAATGTTCTTCTCGATAAGTATTTACGATTACAGCGCTACCTGATTTTGTAGTAATTATTTTAGGCAATATAAAGTTTTATATATCTCTTTTTTATCGATAATGGTCACGTTTAACTCTTCCAGTGTGTATTTCTGTACTATTCCCAAAGGACTCCCAGCATATTGAGAAACACATCCCTTAGGTCGGGGGATAAAACTGGCGGGAATTTCGAAGTAATGATCCGAACGGACGAATTGAGTTTACCACTGCTTTTTCCTACTTTGAAGCTTACTTTGTTCTACGCTCTGCGTGGATAATCTCAAACTAATAACCCTCGCAATTGGAAATTGGCGCCACACATTCGATGCTCGCACGAACGGAAGCGTATAAAACACTTCGAAGTATCGAGCTAGTAAGTAGTCGCAATTACGGTCGCTCACCCACGTATTGGAGTCGCACACCCACTCGGAAATAGCTGCAGCGTACTTTTTAGACCGCCTGTAAGCCTTCCCACATTAGCAGGCGCCGGTTTAACCTAGCCTATTAATTTTTCGAAACATCTGAACGCCGCCTATTAATAAAGTATACATACTATTAGCTTTCGTGCATGTGTGAGTGTGCGGCTGCGATCGAACGTGTAGAGGTGTGTATCTTGAAAGATCAGAGTGCATAAGTGGGCATGCAAATGTCGGCTATTATATGTAGATTCTGTTATAAAGAGTGGGCAATAAATAATAGGCCAGTAAAATCTTTCTGAGCCCCAAAGTTGCCATCAAATCATCAGTTTGTCACATCACAGATTGTTGCCACCTAAGTTTTCTTTTTTAAATAGAACACCTATATTGTCGAATGTAATGAAAAGGAATTGGTTTCTGAGCGTAAAAGTACTAATAAGTTATAAATAGCCGTGTTATATAAAAGTTAAGTATAATAAATTATAAAGATATAGTAAACTTTACTCCAAATTATAACTGAAGATTGAAAGGACTTGTATATCTGTATATATAATATAATCGTAAAATACGTATACCGAATAAAACGTCGGACAATTACAAGAGGGACCGTGTAGAAGTCGGTATTAGAACTAAGTATGTGATTACCGGACTCTCACAGTTATTGGAGTAATAGCTAAGGCTCTTTTATTCACTAAAGAACTGCAATTTCTACAGAAATTACAGGTAAACGAAAAATTTATTTCAAATACCTAGAATTCCTATGTAATCCGAATCATTTTTTAGACCTTCTTTTATTCCTGAATGCCCTCCGAAAAATCAGATACTAAGAGTTTGTTTAATAATATATTTAATTAATAATTTTTTTTTATTTATTTAATATACCTCTACGACATGAGATGTCCGAAGCGGTGGCAACCTGATGTGTAAAATAATTTTTAAACGTCTTGAATGTTATTTGATGCATTTTGAAAACCACATAATAAATCTTCCCACCCATCTGTCTGTCTGTATGTCCATCTGTTAGCAACACTCCTCCTATTTCTATTTATTTTAAGAAAAAAAAGTTTCATTATTTCAAATGCATTTTTTGCTAAAAAAGAATTAGTTCTAAACTATACTGTTTGTCCCAGGTTAACGTGAATGAAATAAGTAAAGTGGTTATGAAAAAAAAGGCCAGTAAAATCTTTCTGAGCCCCAAAGTTGCCTTCAAATCATCAGTTTGTCACATCACAGATTGTTGCCACCTAAGTTTTCTTTTTTAAATAGAACACCTATATTGTGGAATGTAATGAAAATGAATTGGTTTCTGAGCGTAAAAGTACTAACAAATTATAAATAGCCGTGTTATATAAAAGTTAAGTATAATAAAGTTTAAAGATATAGTAAACTTTACTCCAAATTATAACTGAAGATTGAAAGGACTTGTATATCTGTATATATAATATAATCGTAAAATACGTATACCGATATGGTTATTTGTTTGTGAGATTATTACATGTTATAAACAAGTTTGTATTGCAAAGATAAGCCATATTTTTTAAGAACAAGAGACTGATGAAGACGAAGAAAAACAGGGAGCTGTGATAACGATGTTTTAAAATTTGTTTCCATGAATTTTACTAGCTATATTTTTTTCGCGTAATACTCCGTTTGAAACATAATTGCAAAAAATCTCAAAAAGTTGGCGGTTTTTTTTTTATTTTAGGGGTTAAAACATCCACTAGAGAAGGAAAAACTCGATCGATATTTTCGGCTCTACGTCATTCAAGAGTACGTATAAAAAAATGAGGCTTTATAAAGCTTATAAGGCTTTTGTTTCCACCAAAAACAAATAATTTGCAACAAAAACCGAATACGCAGTTAGATATTTCTGAGTATACTAACCATTTTCTTGGTTCAACTTCAGAGTTAGCCATTTTACGATTATAATAAAAATCACTAAATTTTCTCTGCTTGTCGCCCTCTGGATAAACAATGTTAGTTTTTCTTACGGGTTCACAACAAACTAGCAGTTTCCTAATTTTATCATTTATTTCCGACCGTGTTATGGGATCCTGTAGATGTTTAAAAAGAACAGATGCACCTAATGAAGTGCGAGGTGCAATGTTTTCAAAATTTAAACTTCATAGTTCTTCTTTCTTGTGCTCTGGGAAATATTGATCCTCTAAAAAAATGTCTCGTCTATCGAAAATACAATTAAATCGAATACAATTGATGCTTTACTAAACTGCGCCTTATCGATGAAAAACACTTCACATTGAAATCACCTACGGAACACCAGCGGTTCGAAGTAAGTTTCTACAATAACACAAGACTGCGATGAAAAATTTTTGTGTGTAAAATAAATACTGCTTTTTGTTTTTTGGATGCTGATTACGGGAAAAACTGAATGGGTGTGGATCGCTCACACGACTTTCTCTCACCTAACTCCCCGATCTCTAAACCGTGCCACTTTGGGCAATAATATTTAAGAAGGATATTAGGATTGTGGCACAAAACAAAAATATTCAGAATAAAATAATTACCCAACAAAACTTTTCTTTATTTCTTTTATTTCTTGTTCCCATTTATAACACATGTAGAAATATACGACGATGCGTCAAAACACTGAGCGTCACCTTCCAGAGAATGCGCTTTTTTCACGTAAAATAAAGCACCATACCTAACACAGTTTTCTTTCACAAACGCTATTTTCTCTACCTTCACTAGGATCCACTAGATGGAGACTCCTCCAATGTATTTATTATTGTTATTTGCATAATATGGACGGTTCGTTGTTGTGTTATGTTATAAAAAAATGTGCTCTATTAAACTATTAGTTCCTGGTAGACCGAGTTATCGCTCGGTATATTAGGTACTCCGAGCTCCGCTGGGACTTTCAGTGTTCGTTTCAATTTATAATAATAAAAAGTAAGAGCCATCGTGTGGTGAAATACAAAACAATTAACATTCGACCAGCACATGAACGCTCCCTATTATAGCAACCTAGCTATAACATAAAAGCAAAAACTCTATCTCAAAACCTATCTCAATCAATTTCTGGCGGGTAAAATACAAAAAGCACTTTTATACCACCATGCACGGTTATCTTCGGACAGGCTGTTTCGCTTCTCCACCGATAGATCTCGCCAGCTCCCCATAGTTCTGTTCGATGTTTTCCTTACAATTTTATTTATTTATCAAGTTATGCGAATTATTTGAGACTTGAGACCAATTATTAAAGATTTGTTTCGTCAAGCTCTATAATAATCCAATCAAATTTAAATTCTTTCCTATTAGCACCAACAGTCAGAAAAATAAATATCACAAATTAAAACCAGTATTCACCGCAAGGTTGACTGCAACTTGGAACTTAAATAAATAAATCTGACAAACAGAGAAAATATTGAGTTAATTATCAGTTAGAGAATAAACATTCATTCAAATGATTATAAATAATTAATTGCAGCAACTATTGACGTTTAATAGTGATTTTTCCAAAAGCATAGTTGGTAGCAATGCTCTCTGAAGTAGTTGCTAAAATATGCTACAAGCAAGTTAAATGTTACGTTTTTTTCTAATGACCAGGGAAACTTACGATGAGTGACTCGCAGGATCCGCTTCGTTACGTTTTAGTAATCGGTTTTCACCATAAAAAGAGTTGTCAGGTACATAAAATAACTGCAAAAAAGCGAAAGTGCTTATAAGTATTAACCACCCGGGGTTTTAGGTTAAGTTTTCTTGCCTCCCTTTGGTACCGGACTGCCCGAATGAGTGCCCGGCAGGTTGGAAATACCTACCGACCTTGGCCCTATCCTTACAGGCAAATACCGGTGGAAAATTTGAAGAATAAAACGTCGGACATTACAAGAGGGACCGTGCAGAGGTCGGTATTAGAACTAAGTATGTGATTACCGGACTCTCACAGCTATTGGATTAATAGCTAAGGCTCTTTTATTCACTAAAGAACTGCAATCTCTGCAGAAATTACAGGTAAACGAAAAATTTATTTCAAATACCTAGAATTCCTATGTAATCCGAATCTTTTTCAAACCTTCCTTTATTCCTGAATGCCCTCCGATAAATCCAGTTAACAGATACCAAGAGTTTTTTAATACAACATGAGATGTCCGAAGCGGTGGCAACCTGATAAAACAATTTTTCAACGCTTTGAACGTTATTTGAGACATTTTAAAAACCATATAATAAATCTTACCTGAAAGAGAACAGAAAAGAATCCGAACTATTTGTGCTGGTGGCAGTAAACGCTCACCCAAAAATCTCCTAGCGAGGAATTCTTTCCAAAATCACTTCAACAATTCTCAAAAATATATAGATATATGCAAATTTACTTTTTATCGTATTTTTCTATATCATGTAAAAAATGCGAACACAAATAAAAATCACCATTTAATTAGAAAAATTGTTTAAATTGAGCACCATTTCTTTCATCACACATACGGCATCGTTTAATCACTGACTTCTCGGCGTTGAGTAAAAAGTGTGGTAAGATTCCTACAAGCGCCTACTGCATGAAATTTTGTAATTCTTTTACGTTTCGGTGGTGCTTCTTATAGATTATGTTTTTAATGTACTCCCACAGAAAACAATCAAGGGGGCCGAGATGTACAGGAATCTAGCCGGCCATGGAATTTAGCCGTATGGCCCATCCAATTTTTCTCCAGTAAAGAATTTAAATAGTTATACCAGCACTATATAAAATAAAAACAATATTAAAATAGCAAAAAAATAAACAAAAAAATAAAAAATCTCAAATTCTTCCCCCTATTGCATCGTTAACATGCTACAAGACGTTTCTTGTACCAAAACAATTTGAGCACAAATCTTATACTAATAAACAAGCTAGAATTTTAGTGTGAAATTTTACAAATTTGTAAAATTTCACACATACCCCCAGAAATCCCCAGAATATTTTTTCTTGTTAAAATATGGAACTGTTGGCCATTCTTTTGTTTTCAATAACATAAAAAAGGAAGGATACAAATACTGTTTTTCTTTACTTTCATACAAAATGAAAATAAAATAAAACAAAAAAATATATATAAAAATAAAACAAAAATATATCTTAAAAAAACAAAATATTTAGAATTAAATTTAAGATGTTGCGGAATTCATCATTGTCACATTCATAATTGACTCTGTCACAATAATAACAGCTTATAAAAATGTATTACTAATTTTGATAACGTCAAAATCTGAAATATTACAATTTGTATATATACCAAAATGATCCGTACGATTTTTTAGGATTATTTTTAACCAATGACAGTAAGTTACATTAACAAGAAAATGAATATATATGCTGAATAAAACACCCAACATAAAAAGTTGAAAAAAATCGTTTTTCCAATTGTAATATTGAAAAAATTCTTTCAAAAGTAATTTATATGATTTAGAATTAAGCATAAATAAAAAAAATTACCCAGTTCACTCGGTTTCAAAAACAAAACATTTTTAATCCGACAGTATCATTATTTGTTCAAAGGTTAAACTAACTGATTTTTTTTTGGAATAAAATGTAATACTATACACTTCTAACTACATTATTTAATTTTCCACCCTACATGTTTCGTGCGTTAGTGCACATCTTCAGGGATACTACAATTTGAATGTGATGGTATTGTGATAATTTGGCATTACGTCTTGAGTTACAGTCTTGTTGTTGAGCTAAATTTTCAAAGTTGTTTTCATGAATGCTGATTTGTGAAATTCTTTTATTTACCATGTTATCTTTAAAATTGTACCATTTGTGTGCAATCTTTGTATGGTTAACCTGTTTATGTGTTGTATTGTTTATTGTGTTAGTGTCTTTGCTGAGTTTTATGTATTATTATTCGGTGTTTTTGTTTTTACGTGTATTCTGTGTCGTTTACCAGTGTAATCACTTTGATTGTTTGTTACTTGTACTAATTGAAGATTTGCACTAACGCACAAAACATGTAGAATGGAAAATTAAATAAAGTAGTCAGAAGTGTATAGTATTACATTTTATTCCAAAAAGTATGTAAAAAAGAGTAATTAAGAGAGAGAAGTGATAAAAAAGAGTATTATAAAAATTGATTAGCATCTGCGTAGAAAAATATTTCCACTTTTATCATTTTAGAACAATTTTGAAAAATTAAGGTAAATTATAGCTTTATAGTCCAACCAATTATGATGAGACTTTTTGAAAGAAAAGATATTTTATTCACAGGAAAAGGTGTGTTTATTTTTGATAAAAAAGCATAAAGTATCATTTTTGAACGATCATCTCTATACAGGAGTGAACTTATTATAAACAATAAAGAAATAACCATTGTTTAAGTAAACTTGAAAACACTCTTGAACTTTTTTAGTTTTCTTTTATATATAGAGAAGCGGAATAAAAAGTAGAAGTATCAAAAGTTTCTACAACAATAGGTTCTAGTTATTTGAAACTATGCTACAGTGACAAAATTATTGATGGTCATCTAACAAAATAAAATAGCGATAATGTAATTCGTTATTCAATTTGAAGACACTAAAAGCTCCATTGTGTTTTTAGACACATTAATAACATGAAATATAGACCATGCGTTTTGAAGTAACTAACAAAACAAGAACGTACAGTTAGCAATATATTCATTTCCATTGAAATTATCTGAAAATATAAATAAAAATAAAGAACCATCCGAACATTATCGAAACAATATAATGCAATAAAATACAAATTGTTAAATTACGTTTTTAAATTTAAAAAGAATTAACTAAAAATAAAATTAAATAAAATTAAGAAATTAATAAGGTAATAAAAACCTTTGTCTAATGAAATCAGAAATACTAAAACTTATACATATAAATAAAAGTATTTTTTTAAATAATTTTTGCCGATTACAACCCACTGATATTTTTTTTCCATTTCTTTTCATTTTTGGAATTTTTTTTTCTAGGTATTAGAATCACCACTTTGGTAACTACGGAGGTTCAACTGGATTTAGAATCTCCCTTCACATCTTCAAGAGGGAAAAGTGACCAATGACGACAACAGCTCAATTTTTCAACGATTTGGAGTACCAGCCTTAAACCTATGTCAATGAAAGGATCTACTAATAAAAGTTTTATCTACTAATTAAATTTTCATTATTCATTTTCTGGTGTTTCACACCAGATAATTGATCTTTAAATGTCCAATAACTAACTCTTAAAGGTTGCGACTCTGGCCAAATATATGTTTAATAAAATACACCATAATTTCCATAAGGAACCCAAAAATGTAATAATATACAAGGTGTTCCATTTAAAAATTTGAAGTTGCATAGCGTCTAGAAGATATGGGGCAGCCTGTATATATGAAAACACCTCTAGAAGAGAGAAAGACTGAAACCATGCAACTTTTATTTGAAACTCTTTCACCAAAAAGCTTAGAAATAGTAGATGTGTGGACCACAAACTTCTATCTAACGGAAGGACATCCAGACGGACGGAGCAATGGCCAAAAAGTGTACCATTAGTCTTAGAATGCCATAATTCGTCCAGATATGTCAAAATCTCACCATCGAAATTTTGGACCGAATGCATAACTTTCTCTTTATATGAGAGAAAGCAATAACAGTAATTCCAATACTGTTTTATTATATGTGACCCTTAACATGAAGAGAAGTAGGCATTGGAATAATAATTTTTATCAATGTAAACTAAAGAAGAAAAACTAGCAATTTCCTCCCTTAATGAAAGTCTCAACGAAAAAAAATCCCTGTTTATACATTCTCATCCAAGGAGAAATTAATAAAATAAAGAATTGAGAGAAAAACAGTTGAGGAAACGATTTTGATAGATATCCCTTTTCCTTAATTTTCCACGCATACACTACAGCCTAGTACGGTTTCATTGTCCTGTATTTTATTTATGGCGCACTTACTGTTACAAAATGTAAGGAAAGGAGCACGTGGTCACGAGCAATGGCTCTATGAGCAATGTACCTATCAAATTAATGCGTAATATCGTTGCAGGTAATTTGTAACTTTCCCTTCGCTATATTAATTCGCTTAATTCCTTTCGTGTGCTTTAAAAGGCCAAGACACCGCAACAAGAGCGTGCTGAAACGGTCTCCCCATACACTTTTTCGAGATGATGCAATTGCAGTCTTCTGGAGAGTGTTTTATGTTCGCCATTTAGGGTTTCTTCCCGAACGAAGTGCCATTTCGTTTAGGAAAGGAAGTAGGGTTTCGGGGGGGAGTGTGCAGCGAGGAGGACAAGATGAAATTGAGAAATTGGATCCCAGATGTTCCCGGAAAGGAGTCCGACCAGAATTTAATAGAACGCGTTGATTCGGTAACGCTTGCGTTGTCCCCTTTTAAGTTGTAAATCTTTTTGTTTCGTACATTCTCCGTTGCTTTGTCATCAGTTTCAACACTCGCTCTGTCGCAACGGCCCATCAATTTCGTGTTAACCATTCTGTAATTATTCATCGGGCGGTCGTGAACGTCGCAGAGTGAATGTCCAACGGCCAAGGATGTCCGCACTAAATCCGAGGTGCAGAATGTAATCCCTTAATCTCATACAATAAACCAGTCGTGCATCTCGCACCGTAACATTTCGTACAATCGTTCGCGATCACTGGATCTCCTCTGTATAGCACCGCCCCAGCTCCATGAATATGAATACGCTTTATTTATTAGGCGATATTTGCATGTAAGACAGTTTCGCACTGCTACGAAAGGAAAGTTGTGGAGTGTTTTACACCAAAACATTTTTTTCATTCAAAATCCAACAAATTGAATTTACAATTGTTTTCAATAGAAACAATCGGCAGAAGGCGCCGACGAGCTTGTTTCCGGTAACGTCATGACGATATATCTCGATATCGAGGCTATACGCCAGCAGCGTCGTCGACCAATCTCGAAACGTTGAACAGATCCGCGTTTTGAATAAATTTCCCGTTTCATTTCCTTTGATGTTCTAATAGAAAATACAATTTCGACCCCCGCACGAGCAAACACGGCGTTGACTCCTCGCTAAAACAAAAGCGAAACGGTTATTGGATGCGAAAATGGCTTTGAGAGGTCATCAGAGCTAAAGAGTGCTCTTCAACGGCGCAGAAGGAAAAATGTATAGTTAATGACAACAACAAAATTTTTGAACATGAAATTATTATATTGCAATTGCCATATTCTATCAACAAACAGCAAAGGAAGAGTTTAAAGATGCTATTGGACGAAGAAATAGAAGTGAACATAATGCAAATAAGCTTAGAAGAAACAGCCGAGGCACTGAGAAGGCTTAAGAATGGAAAGACCCCCGGCCGTGATCGAGTAACTGCAGAAATGTTGAAATGTATGGGGGAGAAAGGTATCATAATAATGCAAAAACTTTTTAACGAAGCTTACAAAAGAAGGAGGATACCAAAGGAATGGGAAATAGCTATAGTAGTACCTATATACAAGAAAGGAGACACCAGGGATTGCAACAACTATAGAGGAATATCACTATTGAGTACTGTCCTAAAGGTATACGAAAGAATCCTAGAAATACGACTAAAGAAAATAATAGAACCTACCCTAGAAGATGCACAGAGTGGCTTCAGAAAGGGTAGGAGTATACAAGACCACGTTTTCTCAATCAAGCAGATAATACACAAAACCACACTAAGTAACGGCAAAGCATATATGGCATTTATAGCTTTGGAGAAGGCCTCCGATAGAGTGCACATACAAAAGATGTGGGACATCCCAAGGACAAGAGACGTAAATGCAAACTTAATAAGGGCAATAAAGAGTTTATACTGCAGAAGTAAGAACTATGTGATTAGTAAAAACAGAAGATCAGAGCTATTTGAAACTAGTGGAGGTCTCCGACAAGGAGGTGTTATGAGCCCAGC
>JAWQRJ010004517.1:0-10975 GCA_033557515.1 Diorygopyx duplodentatus
CTTCCCAAACAATTTATCTTAATGGAATTTTTCGGTACCTCCTCATTTTGGTTATTCTAAAACCGTAAAACCCCCATAGGAAATTGTTCAAATATCATCCATAGATAGAGTATCACTTCCCAAACAATTTATCTTAATGAAATTTTTCGGTACCTCCTCATTTTGGTTATTCCAAAACCGTAAATCCCCCATAGGAAATTGTTCAAATATCATCAATAGATAGAGCATCACTTCCCAAACAATTTATCTTAATGAAATTTTTCGATACCTCCTCATTTTGGTTATGCCAAAACCGTAAATCCCCCATAGGAAATTATTCAAATATCATCAATAGATAGAGTATGACTTTACGAACAATTTATCTCCTTACTTCTTCCTTGTTTAGGATTGCGCCGACGAGC
This sequence comes from Diorygopyx duplodentatus, assembly GCA_033557515.1. Lineage (NCBI taxonomy): Eukaryota > Metazoa > Arthropoda > Insecta > Coleoptera > Scarabaeidae > Diorygopyx > Diorygopyx duplodentatus. The sequence continues at coordinate 402 of JAWQRJ010004517.1, forward strand.
TTTAGGCCTATTCAAGACCTCCTCCACAACGGCACTACTCCACAAAATAGCGAAGCACAACGACGAGGCCGCCGTCATATCCAAGAAGGTCCAAGAGATCGAAAACGTCGACCCGAACAGACGATCGTCGAGCAGCAGCGACAGCCTGACCAAGCCCGCCCTGAAGAAGAACGCCTCGTTCCACGGCCTGACCCTCGTGCCCAGGTACCTGTGGATCAGGCTGGCGCTGTTCGAGAGGCACCTCGCCAAGATCATAGACCACCTGGTGTCGAACGCCGAGCGCTACTACGACAAGGCCAGCCTCGTGGCGGACCCCGACTACGGGAACATCCTGAGCTCGCTCCTGGTCGGCCCGTGCGCCCTCGACTACTCGAAGACGAAGACGGCCGACCACTACTGGACCGACCCGCCGGCGGACGAGCTCGTGCAGAGGCACCGGATCTCCAGCGCGCACTCGACGCCGCCGCCGGTGCGCCGGCCCATCCTGAACTTCAGGCGGTCGCTGAACACGAGCTCGGAGGACTCGGGCAGCGTCAGGTCGTTCGCGCAACACTACGCCAAGGACTACGTCGAGTCGCTGCACCAGAACTCGAGGGCCACCCTTCTTTTCGGGAAGAACAACGTGCTGGTTCTTCCGGCCAATTCGGATTGCACCGAACCGATGGCTGGGTACCTAAGCTTGCACCAATCGGCCAATGGATTGACGATTAAATGGACGCCGAATCAACTTATGAACGGATTTACGGAGGAGATAGCAGATAAGAGGTAAGAATAAAATGCGTTCCTAAACCATCACCAATCGATCAAGCATGACATCTCAAACAAATGATTTTAATGGAATTTTTTGGTACCTCCTCATTTTGGTTATTCTAAAACCGTAAAACCCCTATAAGAGGTTGTTCAAATATCACCAATCGATCAAGCAACACCTCCCAAACAATTTATCTTACAGAAAATTTTTGATACCTCCCCATTTTGGTTGATCCAAGACAGCAAAATCCCCAAAGGAGGTTGCTTAACAATAAGCAATCGATCAAGCAACACCTCCCAAACAATTTATCTTACTGAAAATTTTTGATACCTCCCCATTTTGGTTGGTGCAAAATAGAAAAACCTCCATAGGAGGTTGTTTAAACATCACCAATCGATCAAGCAACACCTCCCAAACAATTTATCTCACAAAATTTTTTCGATACCTCAACATTTTGGTTGGTCCAAGACAGAAAAACCCCCATAGGAGGTTGTTTAAATATCACCAATCGATTAAGCAACACCTCCTAAACAATTTATCTTACTGAAAATTTTTGATACCTCCCCATTTTGGTTGATCCAAGACAGAAAAACCCCCATAGGAGGTTGTTTAAACATCACCAATCGATCTACCAACACCTCCCAAACAATTTATCTTATAGAACTTTTTTATACCTCCCCATTTTGGTTGATCCAAGACAGCAAAACCCCCATAGGAGGTTGCCTAACAATAACCAATCGATCAAGCAACACCTCCCAAACAATTTATCTTACTGAAAATTTTTGATACCTCCCCATTTTGGTTGGTCCAAGACAGAAAAACCCCCATAGGAGGTTGTTTAAACATCACCAATCGATCAAGCAACACCTCCCACACAATTTATTCCAATACAACTTTTTGATATCTCAGTGCGTTTTGGGACTACGCCATCCAGATCCGCTTAGACGAGATTGTCTACGTGCACTGCCACCAGGAAAGCGAAACGGGCGGCACCATAATCCTAGTGGGCCAAGACGGCGTGCAGAGACCGCCCATACATTTCCCGAAGGGCGGGCACATGCTGGCCTTCTTGTCTTGCGTGGAAACCGGGTTGCTGCCAAGGGGAAGATTGGACCCGCCGTTGTGGTCGCAACGGTCGAGCCATTCGAAGAGGAGGCGCCCGTTGGCGACCTTGGGCGAAAACGAGGAGGACAACACCAAGGATCTGGTGTTCAGGATCATCGACCACCACAAAGAAATCGGGCGTAGGTCGAAGAAACTCCACGAAGCCTTCGTAATCTTCTTGCCAATTGTTTTTTCCAGTGAAGAAAACCCAGCTGATGGACACCCACTTGCAGTTCCCCCCGAAAACCCGCGTCCACTTGACGAGCTCCAGCACGAGTTCGGAAAGCTCCACAAAGAGCTTGAGTCTGGACCAGAACGTACCGGACAGCCCGCCGAGCGTTTGCATCCAAGCGGTCTGCGATTCGATGAAGCGCCAAATTATTTCCAGGGCCTTCTACGGGTGGTTGGCGTACTGCAGGCACCTGTCCACGGTCCGGCGGCACCTGAGCGGCCTGGTCAACCGCAAGATCGTCGGAGGGGACGACGCGAAGGCGGGCGTGACCCCCGAAAAGTGGGCCGAGCTTTCTCCGGGCGGCGTACTGCACGACAGAGCCGAATTGTACCGGTTGACGTATTTTGGGGGGATTGCGCACGATCTGAGGAAAGAAATCTGGCCGTACCTGTTGGGCCATTACAAATTCGGGAGTACGGAGGAGGAGAGAGGGCAGTTGAGCGAGGAAACTAGGCAGGCGTGAGTGGAAAACCCCCATAGGAGGTTATCCAAACATCGCCAAACGATTAAGGATGACCTCCTAAACAATTTATCTTAATGAAATTTTTTGTTACCTCCGCATTTTGAACAGTCCAAAAACACAAAAACCTCCTGAGGAGGTTGTCCAAATATTACCAATCAATTAAGAGTAACCTCCACAACAATTTATCTTAATGAAATTTCTTGGTTCCTCCTCGTTTTTGCGGTTCCAAAACAAAAAATCCTCATAGAAGGTTGTGCAAACATTTAGAATAGATACAGTATGGCTTCAGAAACAATTTATCTTGGTAGATTTTTTTGATACCTCCTCGTTTTTGCTGTTCCAAAAATCGAAAAACCCTCGTAGGAGGTTATTTAAATATCGCGAAAATATTAAGGATGACCTCCCCAACAATTTATCTAAATGAAATTTTTTGTTACCTCCCCATTTTGAATAGTCCAAAACACAAAAACCTCCTGAGGAGGTTGTTCAAATATTACTAATCAACTAAGAGTAACCTCCACAACAATTTATCTTAATGAAATTTCTTGGTTCCTCCTCGTTTTTGCGGTTCCAAAACAAAAAATCCTCATAGGAGGTTGTACAAACATTTAGAATAGATACAGTATGGCTTCAGAAACAATTTATCTTAGTAGATTTTTTTGATACCTCCTCCTTTTTGCTGTTCCAAAAATCGAAAAACCCTCATAGGAGGTTATTTAAATATCACGAAAATATTAAGGATGACCTCCCCAACAATTTATCTTAATGAAATTTTTTGTTACCTCCCCATTTTGAATAGTCGAAAAACACAAAAACCTCCTGAGGAGGTTGTCCAAATATTACTAATCAACTAAGAGTAACCTCCACAACAATTTATCTTAATGAAATTTCTTGGTTTCTCCTCGTTTTTGCGGTTCCAAAACAAAAAATCCTCATAGGAGGTTGTACAAACATTTAGAATAGATACAGTATGACTTCAGAAACAATTTATCTTAGTAGATTTTTCTGATACCTCCTCGTTTTTGCTGTTCCAAAAATCAAAAAACCCTCATAGGAGGTTATTTAAATATCACGAAAGTATTAAGGATGACCTCCCCAACAATTTATGTTAATGAAATTTTTTGATTTGTTTTTGCGGGTCCAAAAGCAAAAAACCATCATAGGAGGTTATCCAAATATTTCCTATAAATAGAGTATGATCTCCCCAGTAATTTATCTTAATGAAGTTTTTTGTTACCTCCTCATGTTTGGTATCCCAACATTATAAAAACCTCCATGGAGGTTGTCCAAATATCACTATCCGATCGAAGGTGACCTCAGTTACAATTTATCTTAACAGCATTTTCGCGTACCTCACTGTTTTAACCCCTTATTCACTTTTAGCTACGAGAACATAATGTCGGAATGGTTGGCCGTGGAGGCCATAGTCAGGCAGCGCGACAAGGAAAGCCAGGCCAACGCGATCGCCAAATTGAGCAGCGAGAGCATAAGCGGGAACGAGGTGCCGAAGGAGATCCAGAGGGATTTGAGTAACGACGTTTTCGAAGATATCTCCAGTTCCGACGAGGAGATGCGCAAGGAAGACTCGAACCGCAAGGAAGACTCGAACCGCGAAGAAGACGTCGGAACGCAACCGGAAGACGCGGCAGAAAAAGAAGGGGTGGAAAAAAAAGGAGTGGAAAAAGAAGGCCCCGAGGAAGAACAGCACGTTTTGACCAAAGAGAAAATTGGGCTGCACAACCTGAATTTTCTGAAGAAGGACAGTATCTTGAAGGCAGATTCGTTATCTTCGACCAAAGTCCAGTTTTCTAGCGTCGACACCGAGTATTCGAGCAAGGAGACGGAAAGTTCCGAAGTGTGCACGGAAATTCACGAAACGGAAAAGATAAAAGACACGAAAGAAGATAACGCGCAGGAAGATAATGGTGTTCCAGATGAGGCCGACTTTGTCTTTCCCCCTAAAATGGAAGACTACGTTCATAACGTTATAGTAACGACGGCCAGCGTCGATTTAGCTACGAGCCAACTAGATCACGTGTTGAGAAATAATTTGGATGCTGTCAAAGAGGAAAATAACAGCTTGGATATATTGGATTGTATGGAATCTCACGGATTGGCTAGTCCTTCCATGTCCGCTTGCGTTTCACCTGCAAGTTCCAATGGAGGAGTGTACACGGTAAGTGCCGAAACATTTTTTGATGGAATAACACGGAATAACCCCCTTTTTTTCCAGCAAGAACTATTGGAAACTTTCGGCCAAAACCTACATCGAATAGAAAAGGATGTTCAACGCTGCGACAGAAACTATTGGTATTTCACGCCAGAAAACTTGGAAAAACTTCGAAACGTCATGTGCACGTATGTAACATCTAGTTATCCATGATTTTTTTCCATTTTCCATCGTAGATACCCCATGTTGGGGCTCAATTTATGTTAAAATTTTCCGGGAAACCCGAAAACAGATTTCTCGTTTCCGTTGCAGATACGTTTGGGAACACCTGGAGGTGGGGTACGTTCAGGGTATGTGCGATCTCGTGGCGCCGCTACTGGTGATCTTCAACGACGAGAGCCTGACGTACGCCTGCTTCTGCCACCTGATGGAACGGATGGTGGAGAACTTCAAGAACGGGAACGCGATGGAGCGCCACTTCGCGAACATGCGCTCCCTGCTCCAAATCATGGACTCCGAGGTTTACGAGCTGATGCAAGCCGACCCGGACTCGACGCACTTCTACTTCTGCTACCGCTGGTTCCTGTTGGACTTCAAACGGGAAATGGTTTATTCGGACGTTTACGCAACGTGGGAGGTGATTTGGGCCGCACGGGAGGCGTCCTCGAGCCATTTCGTGCTGTTCCTGGCGATGGCACTGCTCGAGACTTACAGGGACATCATCCTGTCGACCACCATGGACATTACCGATATCATCAAGTTCTTTAACGGTAAGTGTTGCATGGAAATTCGAAAATTCCCATGGGAGGTTGTCTAAATGTTACCAAAAGTTCTGGCGTGACCTCCCGAACAAATTATCTTAATAATTTTTTTTGATATCTTCTCATGTGGGGTTGCACAAAACCGAAAAAGATCCATAGGAGGTTGTCTAAATGTGACCAAAAGTTCTGGCATGACGCCCTGAACGAATTATCTTAATAAAACTTTTTGATATCTCCTTATGTGGGGTTACCCAAAACCGAAAAACATCCATAGGAGGTTGTCTAAATGTGACCAAAAGTTCTGGCATGGCGTCCTGAACAAATTATCTTAATGAAACTTTTTGATATCTCTTCATGTAGAGTTGCTCAAAGCGAATTTTTTTTTCAGAAATGGCAGAAAGACACAATGCCTCAGCGGTATTGGCTTTAGCAAGGGATCTAGTCCTCCAACTCCAACTGCTGATAGAAAATAAATAATAAACAAGCGCATTAGTTAATTAACTAATTAATTCTTAAGAATTAATTTTTTTTTAATTTTAAAAAAGCACACAAATTTTGGGCTCAAAAAGAAAAAATAAAGGGTCGAACTAGTGCCAAATAGTTAAAAAAAAAATGTGAAGAAAAAAATAATCCACACACCAACCAAAAAAAAAAAGAGGAAATATCGAAAGTTACCGTGAACAAATATTTTTATTAAATGTTAACAATTACGATGTGTATAACTAACAATTAATTAACTAATCGATTAATTTTTAAAAAGATTAAAATATATCTACCTGCACATAAAGTTGTGATCTTTATAAAATATGATACATAATATGAAGTATTATTTTTTGAAAAATAATCTATTTTAATAATACAACAAATTATTTATATAATAAAACTTAAATAATAATCAACTATTATATCCACACATATTTATTATATACTTACGTTTACCAATCCAACTATTATTAATTGTTATTATTATATATTTTAAATGTGCCTTTAATAAGACAAAAAAGCAAATGAAAAATCCTTAAAGAATCAGTATTTATTCGCATTTTCACGACGTAAAAAATAGAACAAGGAAAACGAAAAACAACATTGTACATAAAACATATCAGAAGCGAACGAAGAAAATATTCATTCATTACTAAAATTTTAAAATTACTAGTAAATTAATTTTAATTTGGATAAAATTAAATTGTGAAATTAACTAAAATTGTTGTTTTAGATTTTAAGGCGACAAAAAGTGATGAAAATAAAGAAATATTGATTACTGAAAGTTCTTTTTATTCACTCCCCTTTTCGATTAGAACTACCATTTAATTTTTTTTTTATTTTTAAGTATTTTTAATTAAACTCAAACAAAATAAGACCATTACTTTTACTATTAATTAAATTAATAGTAAATTTATTAATTTAGATAAAGTTAAATTGTGACATTAACTAAAATTATCATTTTAGATTTGTTTTTTTAATTTATTTTTTTAGCAATTTTTAATTAAGAAATTCGAAAATATTAATTATTACAATTTTAAGATTAATAATTAATTAATTTGGATAAAACTAAATTGTAAATTGTAATGTCTAAAACTAAAATTTATTTTTTTAGGGATTTTTAAGGTGTAAATGTGTTAAAATTAAAAATATCAATCTTTAATTTGTTTTTCTAAAAATTCTGTGCAGTTATCAAAAACATATTTCCACCTTCTTTTTGTATAATATTTTCTCTATAAAATAATAAAAAAGTACATGTCTAAAACTAAAACTTATTTTTTTATGGATGTTTTAAGGTATAAATGTGTTAAAATTAAAAATATCAATCTAATTTTTTTCCTAAAAATTCTGTTTATCAAAAACATATATACAGTTATCAAAAACATATATACAGTTATCAAAAACATATTTCCACCTTTTTTTTCTATAACATTTTCTCTATAAAATAATAAAAAAGTACATGTCTAAAACTGAAACTTATTTTTTTATTGATGTTTTAAAGTATAAATGTGTTAAAATCAAAAATATCAATCTTTAATTTGTTTTTCTAAAAATTCTGTGCAGTTATCAAAAACATATTTCCACCTTCTTTTTCTATAACATGTTTTCTCTATAAAATAATAAAAAAGTACATGTCTAAAACTAAAACTTATTTTTTATGGGTGTTTTAAAGTATAAATATGTTAAAATTTAAAATATCAATCTTTAATTTGTTTTTCTAAAAATACTGTGCAGTTATCAAAAACATATTTTCACCTTCTTTTTCTATAACATGTTCTCTATAAAATAATAAAAAATATTCAACAACGTACTGTATACTTTAACATCCCTTTGTATGTTTATTCTTTTAATTTTCCCGGGTAAGTAAATTCCACTCACCATAAAGTTTTCTGTTTTACCGACTTGGATAAAAGTAGTTTTTTGACATTTCTCTTTAGGTTTCTTTTTGCGTCATCTTCAAAGGACCTAACAATAAAACTTGAGCTGTTTTTTTTAAAAATTCAGGGTGAGTTGTTTCTATTTTCGACAATTAGACCCGAGAAATTTCATTGTTAGGTGTTCAAAAAGTAAGGTTATGGCGCACTTCTTATTTTGAGTTGGTTTCGCGTTTCGATTCGAACTGGAAAAAAATGCGTTAATAATCGTGTTGTGTTGGAACACAATTTAGTCTTCTTTTCAGATAAAAATTCATAATTAAATCACAATTTTTAAGGTTTGTGGTGGAAAAAAGTTACCTGAATTGCCGGCGATATCGATCTGTCAAGTCCGATTTACAGTTTTCGGGTGATTTTTTTAACAATTCTAATCTGAAATACCCGCGTTAACCTTTTTTTAGTTGAAATTTGATTGCTTAATTTCATTAAATTTCTTCGTAAATTCTTTTTTTCGATTTTTAAAAGGAGTGTGTATACATTTTTCTTCATTACCGACTTACTTAAAATCACGTTTTTGACATTCCAATTTGTTTATCAACAAAACTTATTTTTCGCTATCGAAAGATTCAATTCGACACATTTCAAACAAAACGTTATGTGTTACAAAAAGTGATCTGTTATCTGTGTTAAAGTTATCTGTTATTTTCAAACCCAAATTTGAAGACTAAGATAAAGTCGCACTTAAAAAAATAAGGTTATGTCGCACCCCTAACTGAAAAATGCCGTTTAAAAAAGACGTCAGCCCCCGCGTTTTCGGCTACATCCAAAATTTGAACATCGGCGCGCTGTCGCGATGTTCCGAGGCCGAACTGAGGCCCATCCTGCCCTGTCTCGTCCGCATGAGCCTCATCTGCCCGTTGGACATCTCGAAAAAGTGCTCGGACGAGAAAATGGACATCCTGACGATAGTGTCGGGCATCGACGTCGTGAACTCGCTCGTCGCGCTGCTGTCGCTCGACTTCCACGCCCTGGAGGCGGACGTCCGCAAGGAACAGCAGCTGCGGCAGAAGATCGGCACGAACCTGTCCGATTCGGTCCTCATCGGCAGCTTGCCGAGCGGCCTCGCGCTCGAGTACGAGCGGTCCGACATGACGAGACGTCTGCGGCTGGCTCTCAGCGAGGTCCTGTTCATACAGTCGCAGATACAGGAGAACGACGGCCACTCGAACGAGGAGTTTTACGTCAAAAGTTCGGAACTGTTCGACACGGAGATTTATATCGAGGAGGTCGCCGATATTATCTGTTTGGCTTTGGCGGAGCTCCCCACGCTTTTAAACTTGGTGCAGATGACCGAAACGATGTTGCACGTCAACAATGGACCGTCGATTATTTGTAGGATCGTCGCTAATTTCCCAGATTCGTTTAGAGAAGGTAAGTGTACTTTGATTATAAAGTATTGAAGTTCACAAAAAATGGTATATTTGTACGGGATTAAAGGAAATTTAATTTCGTATCTACTGATCGAAACAAAAACCAGATTTAATTTTAAACTCTGCTTTGTTGGTACCTGGTTTTTTCGTGCAGTCGCTTCCAACTTAATTCAAAAAGCGGATAAACACGAAGACTGCGAAGCCTGCACTATACGTACGACAGCCCTGCAGATGTTGTGCAAAATGAACCCCACTCAGGCGTTGGCTGTTCGCAGCAAATGCGTCGAATATAACAGACTGCCGGCGTTGGCAATTTTCTTATCGTTGGACAGCAATAGTAACGATAACGACAACGATATGGTGGCCTTTATATCCGGCGTTTTATTGGGGAACGATCAAGCTATTCGGTACGGTTATTAAAACGTAGACCGAATCCTTAACGTTTCCTCTTTATTATCGTCTCGTCTGTAGAAATTGGTTAGCGATGTTCATACGGACGGGTCAGAAACGGAAGGGCGAACTGTCGAGCGCGGCTCTGCAACAGCTTAGGGAAAAGTTGCTGAAACGCCTGCAGAGCGTCATCGCGAACGCGTCTCACAACGCTCAGTTGCCGAACTCCCTGGTGGTCCAAGCTTCGGCGCTTTTACGGTTGTACTGCGCTCTGCGCGGAATTGCGGGGATCAAGTAAACGAATCGGACTTGCGAGGTTGATTTTTTTTTGTGACGATCGCAAAATTTTCAGGTTTCAAGACGACGAGGTCAACTCTATAGTCCAGTTGTTGATTTCGCATCCTAACCCGACGCCCGCGGGGGTCCGATTCGTCTCGATCGGCCTGTGTATGCTCATAGCGTGCCCGTCTTTGATATCGTCACCGGAGTTGGAGCGAAAGAGTATCGAATGGGTGAGATTATTTACAATGTTATGACTTTAATTTTTTTTTGACAAAAATTTGTTTGGGAAATTATACATTTATTTATGCTGCATTCTTCCGTATCGCTTCGTTTATAAAATCACAAAAATTCGCAGCTCTAAAAGCGAAAATTGTATTTTTTGTGGAATTTTAAAGATAAATGTGTCAAAAATTGAAATAATATACTTTAATTATTTTTTGTAAAAAACCTGTTTAGGAAATCAGGAATTCATTTCTTCTATATTATTTCTAATTGCTTCCTTTATAAAATCACTACAATTCGCAGCTCTAAAAGCGAAAATTGTATTTTTTGTTGAATTTTAAAGATAAATCTGTTAAAAATTGAAATAATATACTTTAATTATTTTTTGTAAAAAACCTGTTTAGGAAATCAG
>JAWQRJ010004518.1:0-10975 GCA_033557515.1 Diorygopyx duplodentatus
GTGTTGAATCTTCAACATCAGCTTTAGCTCTGGTTTCTTCAAATTCTGGTTTATCTACATGATGTAATTTCTCAGAATTTTTGTTCAACAAAGCTTTATTTTGCAACAAACTTTGTTGTGTTGAATCTTCAACATCAGCTTTAGCTCTGGTTTCTTCAAATTCTGGTTTATCAACATGTTGTTGCACATTATGTAATTCATCAGAATTTTTCTTAAACAAACCTTCATTTTGCACCAAACTTTGTTGTGTTGAATCCTTAACATCATCCGATGCTTTAGCTCTGGTTTCTTCAAATTCTGGTTTATCAACATGACGTTGCACATGATGTAATTGATCACAATTTTTGTTCAATATACCTTCATTTTGCAACAAACTTTGTTGTGTTGAATCCTTAACATCATCCAATGCTTTAGCTCTGGTTTCTTCGAATTCTGGTTTATCAACATGATGTTGCACATGATGTAATTCATCACAATTTTTGTTCAACAAAGCTTCATTTTGCAACAAACTTTGTTGTGTTGAATCTTCAACATCAGCTTTGGCTCTAGTTTCTTCAAATTCTGGTTTATCAACATGATGTTGCACATTATGTAATTCCTCAGAATTTTTCTTCAACAAACCTTCATTTTGCACCAAACGTTGTGTTGAATCCTTAACATCATCCAATGCTTTAGTTCCGATTTCTTCAAATTCTGGTTTATCAACATGATGTAATTCCTCAGAATTTTTCTTCAACAAACCTTCATTTTGCACCAAACCTTGTTGTGTTGAAGCCTTAACATCATCCAATGCTTTAGCTCTGGTTTCTTCAAATTCTGGTTTATCAACATGATGTTGCACATTAAGTAATTCCTCAGAATTTTTGTTCAACAAAGCTTCATTTTGCAAGAAACTTTGTTGTGTTGAATCTTCAACATCAGCTTTAGCTCTGGTTTCTTCAAATTCTGGTTTCTCAACATGATGTAATTCCTCAGAATTTTTGTTCAACAAACCTTCATTTTGCACACAACAAATGAGATTCAACAAACTTTGTTGTGTTGAATCTTCAACATCATCCAATGGTTTAGCTCCAATTTCTTCAGTTTCTATTTTATCAACACGATGCGCATGATTTGATTCCTCAGAATTTTTGTTCAACAAACATTCGTTCAGCGCCAAACTTTCTTGTGTTGGATCTTGTACAAATTTTAATTCTTCAGAATTTTTGTTGAATAAAACTTCATTTTGTACCAAACTTTGTTGTGTTAAATTGATAACATCGTCCAAAGGTTTAGCTTCAATTTCTCCGGATTGTATCTTTTCAACATGACTTTGCACACGTTTTAATTCCTTTTTTAACTCTGCTAGTTGGATTTCTTTTAAGGTTAAACTATCGGATTCCGTACTATTTTCTACATCTGACGTCTTTTTATTTTTCGACTTGTTACGCTTACTTTTTTGTTGTTGTACATTTTCGTTGGCACACTTTTTAGAGGGTGAAGCTTGTTTAATATTTTCTTCCGTTTCTTCTAACGGTATATCGCCAATAAAGTCATCAGGGTTGTAACCATTCTTTCTTAAGGCGTTTATGTAAGCAGTTCGCTCGGCATGGAGTCTACGGCAAAGTTTTGCGAGTTGCGTTTGTTTCTTGTTAACTTGATCGATCAGTTTGCACTTTTGATCGTTCAAAATCGTTAATTCTCGAATAGTCGCTAAGCTCTTCTGATGTTTACTTTGCCAGTCTAACAGCTCCTTTTTCTTATTAGAAATATGCTCGTTCATGTTCGCAATTTCCGACTTACAATGATCGAAGATATCACTGCTTCTGTTAATCGTTTTCTGGAAATCTCTGACAGTTCTTTCTAATGACGTAGATTTCGTAACGCTCATACTTAACTCGCCGTTTAAATACTCGCAACGCTTCAACAGGAGATCGCGTTCCGTACAGAGCTTCTCGTGTTCCACAGTGAATTCTGCGCTTAATTTCGCGATACGCGTTTCCGCAAGTTGTCGCTCTAACTCTATCTGTTTCGAAAATCTATCTACTTCGGATTGACGATTTTTAAAATCTTCGTAGATACTGCTTAATCGTTTTGCCATCGTTTTATTTTCTTCTCCGAGCTTCGTATTTTGTTCGTTACTTTCTGCCATCATTGCTGTTACGTTACCTAACGCTTTTTGAAATTCTACTGTGATTTGTCGTCTGCGTTCTTCTTCTTCTTTAATTTTAATAAAATTTTCTTCCTGTAAATTGATATTAAGTATAAATCATTTAAAAAATAACATTGGCAAATATTAATAAAGACTGTTAAACACTTGCAGGAAACAATGCTAGATAAGAAATTGCTGTATAAGCGGGCACCATAACTTTATTATATATTTATTGTTCTTCAACTTGAGTTGTAAAATATAGAAATAGGTTTTACCTTTAGGATCTTATTCTGCCGTTGAAATTCCCTCGAAAGTTTTTCTAGTCGATTTCGAACTAAATTTAGTTTATTGTTTTCGTTCGTGACATGTTCGTTTTCTTGTTGCAACGTAGAGTTTTTTTTCCGTAAACTGCTTAAGGTGGTCTGCGACTGCCGATGTTCCTCGTATAATTCCTTGTATTTAACGACTAAATTGTCAAACTTTTCTTCCGTTTCTAAGCCGACGAAACATTTCAGAACGTTGTCGATCGCCTTCGCGTCTTTACGCTTTATTTTCTCTTCGTGCGGGTTTTTTTCTTCATTTTTATCCGTGCGTTCTGCTTGCTTGCTCATTCTAAATGGTTCCTGTTAATAAAACACGGTGTTAGTAGTAAGTGTACTTTTATAGTATGGAATTTATAAATAAATTTGTGCGATTATATAATGAAATTTATCTACCGGAGTTTGTAAGTAAATACAAGAAGAGAGAACAAAGTTTTGCATGCAAAATACTTCAACAAACTAGAATTCAAGCGTAAAATTACTCACTTATTTTGGTTAGAAATGATGACCCAGTGCAGAGGTATTAAAAGGAGAAACAATGCTTTCAAACCTGAAATGTATTTTTGGAATTCCAGGTCCCCAAGATTATTTTTTACGTCGCACTTTTATTTTCACACAAATAGTTGATCAAAAATTGTTTTCAACATCTATTTAACAGTTTTTTAAACCATAGTAAAAGAATAGAGCATTTTTTTAATGTTAGACGTTTTTCAGAATTCAGTGACACCTATTAACGAGTAGCCAAATCATTTAATACAGGTAACTGTTTTATGGTTCGATTAGTAAACTACGATTACAAGAAAAATAAAGTTTATAAAATAATAAACGTACACATTTGAAAACTAAGGTAAATTTTTAATTGAAATATTATTATAAAACTAAAATGAAATTTCGATTTGGGGAATTGCGTTTAGTAGAATGACAACTGTCATCATTTTGTAGAATATTCTATCAAATGACAGAGAGAGAGAGACAAAACATAACCTATTCAAAAATCGATAGTTGTTTTTCAATCATGTAAATGTTACTAACAGATTTCCATACGAAATTTAAATGATGAGCTAAAATGCGGATTAAATCCGGATATAGAATTATATTAAGGTAGCACGGAACAAAAAAAAGAATGGTTACCGTACATTGGAAAATCTATAACCTATCGCAACTTCTAAAGTAAGTCCGCAAAGTTATATAATTATGTTAAAATTACCGATACATCTTGTGTTCTATAGTTCGATAATAAATTTTGCTCAAAAATGTATTTACGTAATAAAATCGTTAACGTACAACAATTGTATGGACCAAAACTACGCAGCAGACGTATGTATGGAACCGATGTTTTGGTTCGTAGACAACTTTACGAACACGATCGGGCCGGTAGGTCGACCGGAAAGAGCCCGTTAGCTGATCACCTTAGTTAATTTGATTTCCGTAGATTTTTGTAGTTGTCGTAGCTGGTCTGACGGCATCCGTTGTTTTTATTGCTTATTACATTGGTCTTCCGTACTGGTGGAATAGAAACCCGTATATGTGCATAATTTTAGTTATCGTAGGAAATTGGCTGTTGATTAATATTAGTTTCCATTATTATATGGCTGTCGTAACACCACCCGGGTATCCACCGCAAGTAGGTTTGAGAAGAAACGAAAAAAAAAAAATATATACTCATATATGTGTTTATCTGTTTTTAAGGGGGAACTAATCACCGAAGCTGTCAGTATTTGTAAAAAATGTATCACACCGAAACCACCACGTACGCATCATTGTTCAGTATGCAATAAGTGTATTTTAAAAATGGATCATCATTGTCGTATCCTTTTTTTATATATATCACGATTATAATCTAATTATAACTAACATTATATAAACCTTAATGTATAATTAGCTTGGTTAAATAACTGCGTAGGCTTTAGAAATCATCGATACTTTTTTCTTTACATGGCTTACACTGTAGCAGGTGTAATGTTTTTAATTTTAGCAGGTTACGAATTGGTGTATAACGAACTGTGGTTGGCTGTCGATGATACTGATGAACCGGAATTAGAAGGGCACCCTGTAAAATTTAATAAAAGCGGTGCGATCATTCCGGTAAGTACAATATTGTTTAGAGCAGTCCAATTTCGAAATGCGGTTTTCATATGAAAACCGCATTGTTGACGAATATTGAAAGGAAAAAAATTCATTGTTTCAAAAGTATATAATTTACGTAACGCTCAAGCTAGCAATAATCTTACCTTTGAATCGCCTTGGCATTTTCCCACGCGGTGCATCAATCTGTACTTGAGCACGAGAAACACGTTCTAGTATCACAGTTATAATCAGTACCTGGAAGACCGAGCTCGCTCGGGGGTAAAAACATAAAAAAAACATTGTTTTCCACCCCTAACAGAGCTTGCCCGGATAGCATCATCGTGTGGTGAAATGTAAAACTAACAGACCGAGCTAGTTCCGTTCGACCAGCTCCCTGTAGATGGCTCCCTCTATCGATATAACATGATTTTAGTGAAAATTGACATATCTCAATCGATTCCTGATGCCGGATTATTTGCCCGCAACTTAAAGCCGTCTTCCCGATATTTTATTCATTGCCACATATATGCATATTTTTATACATAAATAAAATGGACAGAAACCCAAAAATAAATAAAATGCTAGCCATTAGGCTTTTTAGTATGGTGAATATCAAAGAGAATATCTCATGTCATATATGCAACCAAGATTGTCCTGTTGTACGACTGGTTGCGTAGTCGAACGATTTTTCCTCACAATTTTATTGCCAATTTTCAAATGTCCATAAAAGATTTAAACGAGTTTTCCCAACGTTGAGACCTATCTCAATCGATTTTGAGTACCGGAATCTCTAATTCCTGCAAATATCACCCGCGTTTATGGAGCCATTCCCGAGACGACCCGTGCATATATATATATATACATACAAGATTTGCGCGTTTAAGAATATTAGATTTGTATTACATTTTTGGCTGTAACGAACTATAATATCATCTAACCTAAAAAACTTTTTTCTGTGGTAATAATAATAATAAATATTATTAATTTACAGGTAGATGTTTTATACTTAGATAACGCCCAAGATATTGATTTAAACGAAGAAGTTATAATGACAACTTCATGGAGACGTGGAGCTTTAATATATATGGCATTATTAAATTGCGGTATCAAATACTAATGATTAACATTGCTGTAATTTAATAGTGATTTTTCAGCTGTTTTATTGGCTCTAGGCGGTTTAGTAGCTTGGCATAGTAGATTAATCGGAAAAGGAGAAACGAGCATTGAAGCAAACATAAACAAAACGGAGACAGAACGTATGTCGAAACTAGGGAAAACTTACGTTAATCCCTACAATTTTGGTAGCCGTCAAAATTGGAGAATGTTCTTAGGTCTGGTACAAGGAAGATCGTGGCTACGGCACATATTCTTACCATCCGCACATAAACCAGACGGTGACGGATTATTCTGGCACAGCGTACACGATCGTATCGCGCATATACATTGATACACGTACATTCTGATCACCAAATATATATTTACTTTCTTCCGTGATATTTTATCTTGTCAACGATTTTTTTTTAAACACAATAAAACGAAAATTCAACGGAAAATTAATTTTTTATTTTCGTTATCCAAAACTACTTTGTACACTTTGATAAAAAAAAAACTAAAATATTCATCCAGAATTTGGTGTACAGTTTCGTTAAAATATAAATAAGTCGTCCGTGTAAAGTGAATGTTAAAAAATACTGCAAAAACGTCAATATGTAGATAAAAAAAAAACCTAGATATAAAATAAATAGTATAACGGTAAAGTCAGTCCCCTACGAGTCGGACTGTTCGGAAAAATTATAGAGATATGTCGAACCGGACAGTACGTTATTCTGGGCTACCGTCGAACCGTCCGAGGGCAACGGCACCGGTAACGGTCTGGCGGGCTTTCTGGGCCGGTAAGTACCCCTAGAACCTTGGTTCGCCGGTCCGCTCGGCTTCAAGCGCGGACGACCCGGTCCTCTACGCACCGTCGGCGCCGTACCGCCAAAAGAAGTACTCGGCCCAGATCTGAACTCCTGAGACGTCGGAGGTGTCTCGAAAATATAATTTAGCGAAGAATTGTACTTTGTTTGTTCTTGAGATAGTTCTAAAAATTCTAAACGTTACAGGCTTTTCCAATGAAATTTTTTTCCTTACACCTCTGCGTTAACGTTTCGTTAAATTATAACGACACGTTAGCACCTGAGCTGAGGAAAGTTTTATTAAATTAATTTTTTTTTATCACCTGTATTAGAGGTAGTAGGCATAGGTTGTGAGGTAGAATTAAATCGTCCTAAGGCTGAGACGCGCCTGGATCCCCGAGGTCGTCCCCTTTTCGATGTACCCCTTCCAGGGTTTCGAGGTTTTGAGCTGCCTGGTAAGGAATATACTTGGGGTTCTACAAAAAAAAATTGAGTGCGACTTCGGCCAAAGGTGTGTTTAATAAATTCGAGAAGGAATTCAAAAATTTGTGATAATATATGCCAAGTTGCATAGTGTCTAAAAGAAATGAGACACATGTATATATGGAAATAGTTTTGGAATAGAGAAGAAACGAAAATATGCAACTTTTTTCCTAAAATAATTAGAAATGGGAGATGGACGGACGGACGGACGGACGTACAGACAGACAGACAGACGGACGGACGGACGGACGGACGAACAAACCAACCTCCAAACTAATTCATCAAGATATACCAAAATCTCACCATCAGAATGTTTAAGATGACATTACTTATTTGTATCAACAATTTATTTGGTGATATTTCTATGTGGATGCCGAATGAATTTGACCATTCGGAAACTCGAAAATTTTTGAAATTGAAACAAAATTACTTACTTGAACTTGGCGCTGACCATTCCGAATCTATATCCAAGAAATCAGTTTCGTTAATGTCATCCGCGGCAATGTCCAATCCTAAATCCATTATCGGACTACTCGGGGTACTGTCCATGTAAGACCCTTCCGCATAACCGCTTTCTTGGCTATCTTTTTTCATTTTGTTCTCTTGAGAAGGTACGGTGCTCGCCTAAATTTTTTTTGTAATTTTTTCAAGATCGCAAAAAAAAAAAAACCTTACCCTCGCTGACGCCAAAACATATTTCCTTTTACGATCTAATTCACGCATATCTTCTATATGCTTCCTTTCTTCCGCTCTTTGCCGATCTACAAAACAAAACACCTTAATTTAATTAGTCGTTAAATTAACGAGAACATTGAATTAATGAGAACGTTAAATTAACGAGAGCGTTAAATTTTAGTATTACATTTTTGTTCGATTTCTTCATCGTCTAACAATAACGACACGACTTCTTTAGGTTTCAAAGTGTCCGGCTTAAAATTGCCGCCGCTAATGACTAGTTTTTGTATTTCACTTTTCTCCCTGGCGCGTTCTAATATTCTTTCTTCGATGGATCCTTTACAAATTAAACGGTAAACTGTGACTTGTTTCGTTTGTCCTAAACGATGGGCTCGATCCATAGCTTGTTGATCGACCGTGGGATTCCAATCGCTGTCGTAAAAAATGACGGTATCCGCCGCGGTTAGGTTAATACCTAATCCGCCCGCGCGCGTGGACAGTAAGAATACGAAAATATCCGCTCTGGCCTGAAAATCGGCTACCATATCTCTGCGTTCGGAAATTTTCGACGATCCGTCTAACCGCATGTATTTATGGTGACGATGCCACATGTATTCTTCTAATAAATCGATCATTTTCGTCATTTGCGAATAAATCAGCACTCGGTGTCCCTCCTCTTTTAATTTCTTCAACAGACTGTCGAGTACGGATAACTTTCCCGAATCGGTGACCAACGTTTCTTTATCCGGTATCATGATGTGTGACCACCCGTGCATAGGGCTTAGGTCGTCTAAAGCGGTTCGAGGGATCGGCGTGAATTGGGTCGAGGTTGTACGCGAAATGTCTCCATTCGTAGCTTTGCAATAGTAATAATTAAGTGAGTTTAACGACCAGTCTTCTATGTGTCTTGCCCAGTGGTGAGCTACCCTCCGAGATGAACAAAATAATTGCGGAAAATTTACGTAAACCTTAGGAGTGACACTAAACAAAAACGACGGCATTTCTGTGCTGACGCATTCTAGTATTTGCGTATTCCTTTCTTTGTATGGAAACTCTATACCATCTAATTTATTCTGTGTAATAAGAAAAAGTCAAAATAAAATAATAACATAACCTATATTACAAACTTACATTATCACTTATATTGCGGCACCTTATGTTACGATGTTCGATAGTCTCTGCCATTGAATACAACGAATGTGTTGTGTGACTGTAAAAAATTCGCTTTCCTGTACAGTTTCTAGTAAAAACTAATTCTTTTAAAGTAGAACTCATATCTACAGAGGCAGGTGACATTTTGAATTCAGTAGAAACATTTAAATCTAAGTACGGTTTGGTGCCCGAAAAAGAATACCTATATGCATTGTTATATTGTCGTCGTTCTATTTCAAAGTAACTTTGCCATCTGAAAATAGATTTATGTACCGAGCGTTCAAAAATGATTGACCGGAATAAATTTTGAGCGAAGGTGAAAAGTCCATCTAAACTTAATTCTATTACATGTTATTTACATTTTTGGCAGTGACGTGCACATATTGTCTGCATTAGGATTAAACTAGTTAAGAGAAAGTCGTGTGATGATTTACACCAGTTGATTAAGTAAGCAGGTAAGCAGATTGAATAACTTAACAATTCAAAATGAGTTTTAGGTTAGAAAATGCCTTTTAATTTAGAGCAGGAGAAATTCATGATTTGATTGAACTATAATATGTTCAATCAAATACATAAAAGTATTGGAAAAGTAGGTTAGAAAACTTGACAACAAAAAGTCTAAAGTGGGCACGAAAATTGTATATCTCCTCTAAATATAACTTAAATACAAAACAAAGTATTCTATTCCATGTTATTTACATTTTTTGCAGTGACGTGCACATATTGTCTGTGGTTACGTGTCAGTATGCTTTATTACTTTCCTTAGAAGTTTGATTTGCGTTTTATAACTAAAAACAAGGTTGTCAAGACTATTATAGGGTTTAAGGTCAGTTTTTAAGTAAACAGGTAAGCAGTAATAACTTAACAATTCAAAATGAATTTTAGGTTAGAAAATGTCTTTTAATTTAGAGCAGGAGAAATTCATTTTGGAAAGTTATTTCCGAAATAGACTACGCAATGAGACATATTCGACACGTTTGTTTGGATGAATTTAGTCTTCAGTATCCCAACACGGGATTGTAAATGTACCTTCGCTCAAATTTTAATCCGGTCAATCATTCTAACTGTAAAATTTTAAACACTTTTTACGCCCTTCAGTATTTGACCGTCATGTTACAGGTTCTAATATAAAAAGTAAACAAACTCTAATTCTAATTTCATTCTATAAGTCTCTGTGACTTCATTACAAAACTAGAGAGCAGCTATGGTAGAAATCGTTATACGAACGAGTATGTTGGTGGCATTCGACTTAGTGACAAGCGTATGTGGCAAATCAAGTACACCTCATGCTATCTACTGAACGATACTAACAATAAATTATCTACACCGTATGACGTTGCACAGTAATCGATTTAAGGTTTAACGCTTTCCACCTATTCAGTCATATATATATAGATATATGCGTGTGCGTATTATAGTATTTGCAGTTCGGTGAATACTATAACAACACACACGTATACGTCGCAATCTTAGTATGCAAGCCTCCATTTTACCTGAAAGAATGGAGCCTTGTGGATGCAGAAAAGTTTAGAATACAAATTAGTAAAACTAAGATGAATCGTTGTGTACGAATAAAAATAATACAAATACAAGACAGCGATTATAAACGTAAGAACTAAAATCAATAAATATTTATGTGATAAAAGTATTTAAAAGCTGATCTATCCGTGAAACTATCCTCGAAATTGAAATTTAATCTAAAACACTTCTCGCCTATTCTATTTAAAATAACTTTAACTGTTCCCATATCATTTACTAACGCTTTTTAAATACATACCTAATCCTCCGGATCGAGGTCTTAGTGGAGTTGTACTTCCCAGTATATCGCTATTAAGCTCATTGACGCTTTCCGACCGTGATATGTTCAGTGATTCTGTGCTCACATCCAATCTCATAAACTGCACGAAAAAAAAAATCAATTATTCCTATATAAATACATAGGAATATATATATATATATATATATATATAATAATATATATTATATAATATATAATACACAGTGAGCAACATTAACTGTCACTCACGTGACCACGGTTGATCTCCATTGCTATCAAAACTACGTTCCGCATCGCGAAAATCACACCGAGTTATCAAAATTTACTTCCGAATTTGCCAGTGGCGCCCGTAAGATGCTGTCAACGCGGTTTATTTCGTTTTATGTTATTTTTACGCTTTTCTACGTCTTTTAAGAACAGTTTTACTGAAAACTACAGAACTTCATTCATCCTGTGTATTGAGTAAGTAAAA